>BQNB010101239.1:0-20969 GCA_026074375.1 Tanacetum coccineum | reverse complement strand
TATGGGTATCAATCCCCTAGGACTCTTAGATATACAAAAAAGACGCAAAGAAAAAATGAAGTTGATAGGCATTAATTTAGGAGTTGGAAGTAGCAGCGAGGCAATATGTTAACGGCTTGAGGTGTTCAAGGCTTTTATTCATTGCACTTTGGATTGAAGAAACAAGGGACGCTTTAAGGGGAACGAAATGTTTGAGTAATTAGACATTATTGAGCATCTTGAGGTCAACAAGACTTTAACGTATACAAGTTAAAGAAAATCAAAAAAATATTTTTCGAGAAAGTAAAGTATCTAACATATTTGTATCGCCGGATATCACACAAGTATCGTGGATGTTGTTTAGCCGACACATAGTGCCACATGAATCAACCATCAGAATCTGTAAACAATGTGTGTCGTATGACATCGTTTAGTGTATAGTTTAAATCATATATATCACAGTTTATAATTGTACTCCCTCGGTCCCAAAATAATTGTCATCCGACAAAAATCACACAGTTTAAGAAAAACATAATCAATGTTGCTTTCTCTCTCTTACAATTTGCGAAATGACAGTTTTACCCTTAACTAATTAATTACTTTCTTCTTTAATGTTTCTAATATTAATCTCAACAAAGGGTAATAGTGTAAACTCAATCAAACTTTCTTATCTATTTTTAATAACGGACAATTAAATTAAGATATCACAACAAGAAAATCGTGAACAATTAATTTGAGACAAAAATAGTAGTTTTCCATGTAAAAATGTGGGTTGTAGGAAAGATATATAGTAGTCTTCGTATTGTTGATTTTTAAAGCATGTACGTAAACTAATATAATGTTCTTTTAAAGCTTCTATGTAAAAAATGTGTTTTTTGATCACGTTTCATTAAATTTCCCGATTGTAATATGTATAATTTTTCGGTTTAATGCAAACATGGTTCGTAATTTTCGCGTTGCCGCGGAACGGGCGGGACTACTTTCGCAATGGATCGATAATTACTATTTGTCGGTCGTTAGGACTCACCTTGCAATGAACCGATAACTTCAAACACTATTTTCATAAATAATTTTGTAACAACCCGAGTTTTTCGACGCATATGACGATCGCGTGTCCGACCTCATTGTTATTATTTTATTTGTTCATGTGAATGAACGTCGACGATTAATATTTTATTTGTCGTAAATAATTATTTTCGTATTTATTGACGAAAGAATTGAGAAATTATTGTTTTTCGTCGATATGCGAGTCAACGTTTGACTTCGCGACCGTTAAGCGTGTTGGGCATCATAAATATTATGACGCTCCCCAACTTATTTTATTTTGCAAGATTTATATTTTTGTCGGACTTCGTCATTTGTTTCTTGTCTTGAGCCGGACTCGCATTTTGAAGTGTACATATTTTATTAATGTTTTAAACCAAGAACATGTGACGGAAAATAAAAATGGTCTCAGAAGTGAAATCCCGAGCCATGATTGTCATTTTAATTTAAGTAAAAGTATGGTGTGTCAAAAATCTAAGAAAGAAAGGAGGGAAGGACCATTTTTGCCAAATGATGAAACTAGTGGAAGTATAAATAGGTTTTATACTTCATTTTCCTTAAAATAAAAACACACACATAACAAATTTTGCTCTCCACCCTCTCCTTTGCTCTCTCGTCGGCCGACCACCATAGACCACCACCGCCGTTTGTTTTTCGACATGCAACATAATCAACCTACAAAATATTAATCCTCGTGTCAAGGCCTACGTTTTCATATAATAAAATCCTACATGCAATGGGTTTTGTAGAAATTTATTTTCGGGTTTAATTCAAGTGTTTTGATTGAAAAGGGTATTGTACAAGAGTTAGATTAGTGATATTTCGAAGTGGGTTTGGTTGGAAAATCATTTGGTTTCGTGTTTAGGATGTGTCTGAGGTCACGGCTAGACAACAAAGGGACGAGTCTAGTATTTCGTTGGTCCGATCTTGCTATTATAGCATTGTGAGCATTCTCTTATTTCATTTGTTTAATTGTTTCGTTATTGGTTTGATTTTAATCGTTGCATGTGATGAAATCGGCGAGATCTTGCGTCGTCTAGTTAGTTTTTGTTATTAGTTGATTGAGCGAGTTGAATATTGTTTATAGGCCATTTTAGATGTGCCGCGAATGAATTTTTTGGTCAAAAATGAATTTTGGCGCACTTTGTAACATATAAGTTTTGGGCAGAAACTTTGGCGCGGAAAACAAGGTTCGAAATTTTGTAAAATCTAATTTTGGTATTGTAAATATGGTAGAGGATATTTTTACGATCGTTTCGGTAATTCGAACGCCCCGTAACTCCTAATAACGAAGAAGTTACGACGAAAACAAGATTTGAAAACTTATAAATTTTCAAACAGCTATTGCAATAGTTGCTGGCAGAATTTTAAATGGCCGATTTGAGTACTTTCGAGTCCATTTCAGCCTTCCGGCGAAGCACGAAAGTTGCTCGGAATGTTGTTTTACATTGTTGAGAGGCTTGTTAGTTTTAAAATCGAGTAATAACGGGTCAAAACCCAAAGTCAAATTCTGCACTTTTATTAAAAATGTCATAAGTTCCTGCAGAAACTTGTAGGGGCATTTTGGTCATTTTCTATCGAGTTTCAGGTCTCGGCTAAAACTAAAAAGTTGTTCGGAATGTCGTTTTGCATAAAATCTCTTTAGAGTCCGAGTCGTAAAAATATGATATAATGGGTAAATTTGAGCGAGTCAGATCTAAACAATATATATATATACATAAACTCAAAGTCAAATAAAGTCCAATGTTGACTTTTAAAAGTCAACGGGTTGATACAAAACTTGTTGGATGTTTACAAAAATAATAAGAGTTATTATTATCACGGGTATAACAATTTAGATTTAGTGATTGTTATGAACGAAGAAGATTCTAAAAATAGAAACTTTTGAAATATTTGGATATAACACCGATACGAGTAAACGATAACCAAATTGAGCGTCGAATGTACGATGAGATAAATAAATATTATTATAAATATAATTAGATGGCGGGACTTACTAAAAATGGTAACTTTCCGAAAATAGTAACTTTCTAAAAATAGAAAGTTTCAGAAAATAAAAAGTTTTCAATTAAGTGACGTATAATATAAATGAAAGAATGACCATAACTCAATTATGTGGAGTTTAGGATCTAGGACGCGCAAGTGGATTTCTCATGACATGTGTATGTATAGTTATACTATTTCGATAGTTGCGATGCACGCACTATTCCATCATTCTTTACGGTATAATAATCGGGCGACATAAATTATAGGTCGCGGTTGAGTTTGTTGTTGAGAAGACTTTGGATTGTTTTGGTTATTTTGATCTTCGGCTTAGATCAAGGTGAGTTCATAGCCTCGCTTTTGAACTGTTTTAAATGTTTTATAACCCGCGAGGGGGATACATGTTGTTTTAAAAATTAAACGCGATGTGTTTTGACACGTGATATGATTTCATTGCTATGAGTATATGCCTTTTACTGTGTGACCGTTAATTACCGAGGAGGTAAACGCTGAATGCATTAAATAAATCTATTGGGTTTGATAACCCTGTCCGGGGTCTGGATCCGATGGTGAACACCCTGTCAAACGGACATTTTGTATTGAGACTTGGGGTAGTGGCATACTTCCCGGTTGCTTATTTTATCTTAAATGGTAAATGTGTTAAGGTTCGGTACACGGGCTCATGTTAGTGGAAATCATGATATAACTTGCCCTGCAAGCAATGTTATAGTGTTTTGTGGAACCAAATAATGCGTTCTGATTGTTGATTGTAAACTCTGTGAATTCACTCAACATTTTATTGACGTTTTTAAGCATGTATCTCAGGTATTGATGCTATTGATGGCTTGGATGGAACAAAACGCGGATATCAAGTACTGTGTCTCGGTGAAATGTCTGTTTATATAAACAAAAGGATGCTTGGGACCTTATAACGCTGATGTTTTTCATATAAATAAAATAAATCTTGATTTATAAACGTATCTTTTGAACGTTTACTGGGACTCGTGTGCATGTGTTATGAAGTAGCACCCCAAATGTTGTATTTCGTTGCGTATCATAGATTGGGGGTGTTACATAAAAATATATATTAAACTTCAGTATATTTTATAAAATCGTTCGACATGTTAGAAGCGTTGCAATATTGGGCTTGTTTTGTTCGCAATTCGACGATCTTTTCAATGACATTTTTTCTCCGAATGAATCAACAGATATGCGTTCCATATTTGATAAATAATGTTTGTTATATAAAAAAATTGTTAATAGGTAAAAGTTGAAGGTCAGTTTTGTAACTTTTAGCAAACTTGAGAGTGCATTTTATAACTTTTTTATTTTAGATAAAAGTTAAAAGTCTGTTTTGTAACTTTTAGCAAACTTGAAGGTGCGTTTTGCAACTTTTTTTTATTTTATTAATATTAATCGGGTCAATGTCATAAAATACCTACGAAGTTTCAAAATTGTCCCGACTTTACCAACGAACTAAATTTCGTACTGTCTACACCAACGAACTTTCAAATTTTGTTCTGATATCACCCGTTTCATTAATTTTTACCGACACCGTGGCAGTTAACATACACGCTGGCACCGGTTTTTTTTATTACTTAATTTAACGAAAGTTAATGCCACGATGGATTCCACTAAACACATAACGAATAAACGCACACACACTTCATTCACTTCCACAAATCCACCCCCAATTCCTTTCCCTTTTCTATGAACCCTAATATTAAATCACAATTTTAATTAACTGTTATCGCTATATAATTCTAATTAACTGTTATGGCTAAAGGTAAGATCATTTATCCTTAACAATTTTATCTTTAATTAAGTTTATAAAAAACCCTAATTCCTTTTAAAACCCTAATTTTGTTAATTAACTGTAATTGCAGGTCAACCAAAGAAGAAGAAGAAAGCAAAGAAGGATTTGTTCACTATTTATTTCCACTATGATGGTATTTTCATTTGTTCTCCTTTGGAATACACTCAGGGTCATATGAAAGAGTTGAATGATACTAATTTTCATGATATGTCATACGAGCATCTAAAATAAATAGCTTTAAGGTTAGTTCCACATGGTTGCTTTGAAAAGCTTTATTATTGTCAAACTGATGTTGAGTTAAATTTAGGTCTTACAGAACTTAGGTCAAACCAAGATATTGGTGATATGTTGAAGGTTGGTTATGAAAATAGGAATGCCATAGATATGTATGTTGAACACTTTGGGTATGATATCATGGAAATGGCTCAGGCTGACAGAAATGAGGAACAAAATCAGAATAGTATATAATCTAGTGATGATGACTATAATTCTAGTGATTGTGAAGAAATAGAGAATGTGGACTTTCAGACTGAGGGTGATGAAAGTGTTGTCATTAAGGACATTAGTACATCAAACCCATTTCTGAATAAGCTGTGTAGTGCTAGGATTATGTTTAGGGGTACTACTGAACATATACAAACTGAAATACCACTAGTAGACCCAGATGAGAATCAAATAGATGCTGTCAATAAGGTCAAAAGTGGTGTACATTATCCAGCATTTGACCCTGACATTCCTTGGGATAAGATGCAACCTACACTAGTCATGAGGTATGTAACATTTCGTATTTTCAGGTCATTTACGACGCTATTCAAATTCACTATTTATTTTATTTTCTCGTACGCATTCGCTTTTAATTTTAATTGATACGTTAAATCGCGTAAACTAAAAATCAACAATCAATGTAAACGGACATCAAACAATTAAATGTTTACATCAAGCAAGGGTTAAGTAATTATTTTGAGAATAATTATTAACTTTGTTCATTTTATTTTTATCGGATACGTAAAGTGTATACGTTTCGCGATAAATTGCGTTTAGGCACTCCCGGAACCACCAAAACTTTTCTACGCTTCAACAAATACCCACATTTATACCCAATACATAAAAGTTACAAAATATATCATATATATCATATGTATGCCGAAATTTTTGCAATATATACAAGAAATATAAGAAAACTCTTCCATTTGGTCAATGTACTTCACTTGCTCATTAATACCTAGCCATACCTTGTTACTTTGACTCAAGACAAGAACACAAGAACCCTTAAAACCCTCCTCATGTTCCTTGGACTCCTAATGCACACTTTTGACCAACTAGGATTATATATATACAAGTTTCATGCAAGAACTATCATCTACACACTTTACACTTAACAAGAAAATCAAAAACTCTTCCCTTTTGTGCCCTCTTATCCCACGGCTCAAACCCCCCCTCTAAGCAATCCATACAAAATTTTATTCAACCTATACACTTCTATACACATCCATCCTAAGATGTTCTAAGGTGTTTCCAACCATTGAATCACCATTTGCAAGTAATAATCAAGAAAAAGGAAGCTAGGGTTTTTATTAAGAAAACAAGGGTTTTCTTTGTGCAAGCTTGGATTTTAGGGCTAAACAAGGGTTTAGCATTTGTTAGTCACCATCATCATTCATCATAAGGTCTACTTTAAACCTTTATTCTTTTGGTTTATGAGTTTTTATGTATATGATATGCTATATAGTGAAATCACCATTAGGAATACTTTTGAACATGAAAAATATAATTTTACTTGTGATTATGATTTTGTACACTTTCTCACATATTATGATGTTGGTAAGATCATTAAAATAAGGATATAACAAGATGAGAAGACTTGTATACTTATGGTTATTATGTAAAAAGTTATAAAGTGTAAAATATAAAAACAAGGTTAAAAATAGACTTAATAAAGTCACCCAAACTTTCTGTCCCAAAAGTGTATAAAAACATACTTAATTTATATTTTTATAATATAATACATTTCACGACGATTCCGAAAAGGTAAGAAACTTGTCAAACGGATTAATAACGAAAAAGTTACGTTAAAAACGAGTTATACGTTAATTAAACGGAGTTTATAAAATAACTTTTATAAAACTTATATCAAACAGCTAGTTTGATATTTTTAACAAATAATACATATTTTTAGGATTCCAAAATGATAAGAATCGTAATTTTTCAATTAATAACGAACGAGTTATGAATTTCGCGAGTTTACGACAATTAATACTTTTATAAAACTATTTTTATAAAAGTTACTAGGCTAGCTGCAATGAATAAGGTTGCTTTCAGCTTAGAAGACTAATATCACCAATATTAGAAATAGGTTTAGAGATCCTGAAGGAAAACAAAGGTAAATTAAATAAATTACCAATTTTTAATTTATAATTTTTTGTTAATATTACCATTTTAGTGTTATTTTTTTAACAAAGAATGAATGTCTTTCAATGGTTTCCAAGATTGGAAATTTAGGAAAAGTTTAGGTGTAATCTCCAACATAAGGGTATACCAATGCCAGAATGTGGAACTAAGTGGTGTGCCTTGTGTACATGTTGTGGCAGCCTACTTTCATGTTGGAAAGGACTCAGACTTAGGTGTTAGCCATTGGTATAGTCAAGAATCTTGGTTTAATGCATACAATGGTACA
This sequence comes from Tanacetum coccineum, assembly GCA_026074375.1. Lineage (NCBI taxonomy): Eukaryota > Viridiplantae > Streptophyta > Magnoliopsida > Asterales > Asteraceae > Tanacetum > Tanacetum coccineum. The sequence continues at coordinate 13,473 of BQNB010101239.1, read as the reverse complement.
AAAAGTGGTATTGGTCACTCTAAAAATGTGTGACGATATGCATTTAGTCACACACGTTTTTTGTTGTTGTCACTAAAGTCGCAGCCACCTGAAGGGTCTCCTAACGGTGACATGTTGATTTGTGCCTTTTTCATTGAAACAATGACACAAAACCTAGATATGTGTTTACAAATTAGCACAATTTTGTTGGATTAATCAGTATTAATGTCCGTAAACACATTATATCACACGAATGGGTTTTTTTGAGAGGTAACTATTTTTCGTCCTTTTGTCCAATCATATATAATAAATGTGACTATTTGAGATGATTATTCAACTAAATGTGTATTTATGTGTGTCCTATGCCCCGTCCTTGCCCCGCCACCATGAATATATAATAAAATGTGACGATGGATGATTTAGTTTCACACACGGGTGTGTTTTTTTGGAGTTTATTCACATACAATTTTAATAAATAGTCCAAAAGTCTTAATAAGTTGTGATCATGATGCTTTTAAAATCAAGTAAATATGGATTTTATGGTGACTATTATTCATCCAATGTTCACATGAATTGTATTTTGTGTGGCCTTTTGTAATATTTTATCTACACAAAGCAATGGTTTTTGTTGGGATTTAGATCACAGACAAGTTTAACCAAAGTGTTAATAAGTGTATCATATGTTGTTGAAAGTCAAGTAAAGTGTATTTTATGTGACTATTGGTCATCCAATGGTCATATGAATTTTAAGTTTGTGTGGCGTATTTGTAATATATTAGTCACACAAAGCCATGTTTTTTTTAAATTTAGTCACATACAAGATAACCAAAAGTGGCCAAAGTGTATAAGTGTGACCATAAATGTTGTTTAAAATCAAGTGAATGTAATTTGTGTGGACTATTCTTCATCCAATGGTCACAAATGAATTTTTTAGTTTGTGTGGCAATTTGTAAGATTTAGTCACACATCAAATGAAACCGTCAGAAGAGTGACCAATAAATGTTGATAACGTAGAGCATATTATATGAGATGCATCTTTTCGTCACATAAACAAAATCAATATTTGTGTCGTTATATATATATATATAGTATATATATTATTATATATATATATATATAGATATATATATTATATATATATATAACAATCAATTAAAAAAATAACAGGCAATTATCAAATTGAATAAAACTCGAATGTATATAACTGAACCAAATATACAATTGTAATGTCGTACATAATCAAATTCTCAGCTAAACACAATCTATGAACATTTCTAAGTAGTTGCATAAAGGAATAGTTATTTGCTTGTTTCTTAAAAAAGATGCCAGCTCTACAATGTCCCTCATTCTGCAGCGGAGCGTCGTCATCCCTATACCCACTATCATCACCATCACCATGCCTACAACCACAACACAAGTATACAACACAAACACGCCTACTTAAAAAAGAACGATCGAAGGTACTAGCAAATAGCACAAACTTTTCTTAACAGCACAAGAAAATATACTCGAACAATATTAACATATATATTAGCAGCTGATACTTAGCAGCACTAATTAAGCCTGGCAATACTAACTAATAATAGCAGCAGTATTAACTTGGCAGTACTAACTAATAACTGGCAGTATTAACTAGCAGCAGTATTAACTTCTAGTTGATCTCATATCAGCAGCATTAATTTCCCTTAATCCCAATAGTTTGTCTTTTACATTACTATTAATGCTCAATACATATATGTTTGAGAGATCATTATCTTAGCCTCTGACCGTAGATTCTACATAAAATTACGCTCGTAGGCAACACAAAAGTTAGAAAATGTAGAATGCCACAAAGTTACATGGTTATCAAGCATACGGGAAGTCATGGTTGCCAATTTAGTCCCGATAGTGCATTAAGGTATCATATTAACAATATTGTGTCCTTAAAAATCTATAACCAAATTCTTAAACTTGAAAAAAGATAAGAGTAACTAACATAATTTAAATAATATACTTACTGTAAAGCGTGATGTGACTAAACCATTATTTTTAAACTATCATTTATATGGTTTATTTATTATATGGTCTTCGCACCCTAACCTAATTGTTACTAGATTGGTGTATATTGTGATAGTATGACACGTCACCAAAGCTTTGGAACAGACGACTGAACCTCAGGGTAGTACAATCCAATGAACCTAGGTTTTCTAGCTAAGGATCGTATAAATAACATTTTAGGTGACTCGGTCTATAAAGAACGACAATAAGGGATAACTTCAACTGATTAAGAACACAAACTCATGTTATTCTTTCCCTACTTGGTAAATGATGCTGAAACACTTTATTGGACATTAGAGATTTACAAAAAAACAATACCTCTTTCACAAGGTCACTCAGAGCAGGGCACACCTAGACAACCAACTACAGTCGAGGCCAGGTAGGACTTCTTTTCTTTCAAGTGTCTACAAGTATCTAAAACAAACCTGCAAACGAATACAACATAATTTTCAAGATAACTTTCATAATTACATATCACGAAGATTAATAACCATGATATAGACCTATCTAGCATAAATTATGATTTGTACATAGCAGAACGATTCAAGTTCAAGTTTAAGCAAAAGAACAACCAATTATATATAAAATATCCAATAGACTGAACGTCAACACTTCTACCTTCATCAAAACTATGATTGTAAAATAGTAATGAGATACCTGTTAATATCTGTCACATCAGAACTAAAAATCCATTAGAATATGTAAAAGGAGCCAGTCACCAAAGGATATTTTGGCACTAAGAGACATAAAAAGTGGTATGTGAGTGAAACAACATCTCACTTCATGGGCAACAAATTTGCACAAATTAGTCCACTGAACATGGAGTTAAATCACATACCAAAATTTATTACTCGTTGAAATTTAATTCTAAACAAAAACACATCATATAAAAGATATATAAAGGGAGTAGTGATTGAAAGTCTTCAGCCCACCAACGTAACAGAGTAGAGACAGTCAGCTGCCCCTCGTGTTCGGCTTTTGTAAAATCGTGTAGAAAAACAATGGAGTAAAGATGATACTTGCATAGTCTAAAAAGCAATAATAAAATGTTTTGTTATTTCTAACAATCATTATAGGTAAAGCTAACATTTACCACGGTCTCATGTCCTCCCAACCCTATAGTATCCGTAATTAATAATGTACTAAAGATCTAGAATCTTCACTCTTTGAGAAATCCAGCTGTAGAAAAACATTCACAAGTACCAAACAGCAGCTGTTAATGATAAACAAGGATCATATCATGTACAATATCACACGCCAATCGCAACCTTCTTATATTCAAAATCAATAATACTCAGGTTGTTCATTCTGGAGTAAACAACAGAAAAGTAATGAGAAATTGAGAAAGAAAAAAATAGAACCATTCAGCTGTTCTTTATACACTTATCAAACAGCTGAATCTCCTTCCCAAACATAAAAAAAGAAGAAGAAAAGATAAATGTTATTTTCACAAAGCACACACAATAATTTGGAGATGAAATTAATAAATAAATTTCCAATGCGGATGGGGAGCTCATTTTGCAGCCCTAAATAGTTGACTTCCAAGTGTCACAACCGGGGTACCTTCCCCCATGATTGTTGTCAAGCTCATTTCTTTTTCAAGTATTCGATCAGTTTCCGTTACTATATAACTCATTGTTGGCCTTACTTTGCACTAGAAACTCAACGCTGATCAATCGAACTATCACTAGATATCTCTTCCATACCTTCAGTTTGTGAAACTGTACCAAAGCCGTGGATCAATAATACAAGATAAGGTTACCTGCTTCTTGATGGTCAATGTACCTTTTATACAGCAACAATCAAGATATATAACAATTGAACAGCCACTATGGAAACATATACAAAATGTGCAACTTTGTACCCCGTAAAATATTTGGTTGGAAGTCTGAAAAATAGCAATGCCGTTGCTTCCTGACCACTAACCAACTCCAGAAGGAATACACCAAAGCTGTAAATGTCACCTTTTTTCCGAGAAGCCTCTGAACTCTCTCACCCTATCACAAATACAATTTTAGACATTGTTCCATAAATTGTGAATATAAACAAAGATACGAAAAGGGTATAACTCTGGAGCAAGGAATATCTCATCAACTGTAACTTGAGAAGACGGGCCGGCTGTGTTACCTCTTCCTAAGAAATTCTGGACCCCTGCATCAGCAACTTTAGCTATAAAGTTTTCATCCACAAGAACATTTGCTGTTTTAAAGTCCTTGTGGGCCAAACAAGGGCTTAGGGAGTGAAGTTGAGCCAAACCTGAACATTGGAGAATATGAATGAGTTACAAACTACTAATACACACAAAATAAACATGAACAAGCAGCCCTAGCTAGTAGCTCAATTCTTTCAAAAGCCAACTTACAAAAGACTATGTATTTTATCTAATAAAAGATGAACTAATACCAGGAACGGTTGTTGCATTATACTTCAACTGATCAAAAGCACCGGCCCTAAATTTATCTGCACAAACCAAAGCTGGTTTCCACCCTTTATTTTGATAGTAACGGGCATATTTCGTACACGTTGTAGTTTTTCATGACCCTAAATTATTCGCGTGCATTAAACATGCGTCATTAATGACGTAAACATATAAATCTGCTGATTAACATAAATTAGTATGTCTATAATCTTTGACTACCATATACCCTAATTGACAAAAAAAAAAATAAACACTTGGTGTTCGCCTAGAATCAAGTCATAATAAAACACACACCATGCAATATAATTAACCACATTCTACCATACTTTCAATCTTAATTAGTAAAGGCCTCAATACTAACAATTCGAACAATGTAAATTCAACATACCTACTTAGCCTGCAACATTCTGATGCAACGTAAACCAAAACATCTTCCTCCCTATGAAAATCCGATATCATAAAATTGCTGAGATTACAATTTATCTAAAACTAACAAAGACTTTTATTATAACTGGAATCATTCTGGTAATAAACTTAATACAGTAATACAAAAGCCTGACTATGAAGATTGAAATTAACAAAACCACTAAATGAATCATCATAACAAAAACCCTAATATGAATCATCATGATAAAAAAAACCCAAAAACACACAAATTAAATCACACACTAATACAAATTAAAATGAAGATTGAAATTAACAAAACCCCTATAATCAATCATCATAACAAAACCTCTAATGTGAATCATCATGATAAAACCCCGATATGAATCGGCTGTAAAAAAATTAAAACAAATAAATTATTTACCTTGATGATATGGAATCGGCTGTAAGCAGCTGTGAAGATTAGAGGGTTAGGGTTTGTGAGTGAAGGGGGGAAAAGTTTGGGTTTTTGTGGAAGTAATAAAAATTAGGGAGGGAAATAAGCCGCCTAAAAGATTTAAGTTTTTTTGGTTTATTTTGAAGACCCGCGTAAGTGATAGCCTTGCAAACAATCTGTATCGAATTTAGACACACAGATTAACTTACGTGACTATATGTATCGAATTTTGGTTACACTTAATCATGTATGTCTATGGTTTAGTGTGATCATAATATGATTTTGGTGTCACATTTTTTGTTTGTTGGTTTTTTTCAAGTGTGTGACATATATTTTTCATTTTTTAATTACATCGATGCTAATGCTTCAAACTTACTTTTCATTGCACACATTTTCAAATTCATATGCTGGCAAAATATTTCCAGCATAAAATAGCATCCACTTTAATATATGTGTGGACAAACTGACTATATGATTTAGCCACATACACAATTACTTCATTGTGGACCCTATATGATTTTGGTTTACACTTAATGCTCAATTGTGTGACATATATTTGTCACATACGTATATATATAGTGTGATTAATGTTTCAAACTTATTTGTATCTGTCACACGTCCAAAATTATAAGTGACTAAATAATGAACAAAAAATTATCAGTTACCCCTAGTCACAATAAATATTCAAAAATGGACAATGAAATTCCGAAATGGTCACACAAAATGAGTCACAAGTTGGCTGTTTATTTATTCTAGACATTTAAAGTCACATAAAAAGCTGACTTATGGCCTATCAAAAAACAACCTGTGTGCAACGAAATCCCCATATTTGAACTAAGTGATACCAATTTTTTCAATAAAACCTATATTTATGATCTAATATGTGGGAAGAAGAACTAGGTGATGTTTCTTCTTAAACCCCAACTTTGTTAGAACTATGCATGTTTTGTTTAACTTATATTATTTTTGAATAAATGTTTTTTACCTAATATATGATCTAATGAGTCTTTGTATGCCAATCAGGGATTAATTGATGTTGTTAATGATTGGTTACCAGAGGCTGAGCACAAAAAATGTACAAGGTATATATATGCCAATTTCAAAAAAAAATACAGTGGACAGCTTCTTGTACACTAGAGCAACAATTTGTGCAAATCATGGATCAGATAAAGCAATTAGATGAAGGTGCCTACGGTTATCTAATTCAGAGTAATCACAACTCATGGTCAAGGGCTTTCTTTGAGATGGACATGAGATGTGCTGCTTTTGAGAATGGAATCTCTGAAAGTTTTAACAGAGCAATATTGATTCTAAGACATAAACCTATTATCACTATGTTGGAGGAGATCAAGTTGTAGAGGTGGTGGAATGGCTAAGTCAAGTAGCATGGGCATACTAATTACCGAAGAGGTATGTAATCAATGATTATAAGTTTTGCTGATTCTTTAACTAATCACTAACTGGTGTAATGTACAGGAATATCAATTGGAGCTGGATGAAGAGGCATTTAGGGAATGTATGGAAGAACAAGCCAGAGAATAATCAAAAATAGATGCTGAACAAGAAAGGTTAGATAAGAAAAGAAGAGAAGAACAAGAAAGGGAGGAAATTAATGATTACTTTAACCCTGCTAATTGGAGAGAAGATTCAATGGAAGAGGCACCTTTTAATCAGGCATATGCTGAGGTTTTAATTCCATGCATTCATAATCAACCTACCAAACAGTCTGGAGTTTGGGTGAAGGACACCACTGATGTTACTTTTGATGATATTGGTGAAGCACCTGCCATGACCACTAGTGAGACAACTGATGTTGCTGAAGCATCTGTGTTAGAAGAATCACTGGTAGACCACAAAAAGCTAGAATCAAAGCTCCTGGTGAAACTTGTAGTATCATACTAGTAGGGTGGGTAGGACTATGACTTGCACAAATTGTTGGCAAAAGGGTCATAATAAGGCATCATGTAAGGCAGACCCAATACCTAAACCCACTGTTGAGAAAAAACAACCAGGAAGAAAAAAAAATGTTGTGGTTGGTCATTGTGCATCTAGGGGTAGAGGTAGAGGAAGAGGTGGAAGTGTAAATGAAGCCAGTGGTAATGGAATGGGTGGCATTGATGAAGCCAATGGTAGTGGAATGGAAACCAGTGGTGGAGGAACAAGAGATGGTGGAACAAGCAGCAGGGGTGGTGGAACAAGTAGCAGGGGTAGAGGAAGAGGTAGAAGGGGTGGTGGAACAACTAGCAGTGGTGGTAGAAGAGGTGGTGGAAGAGGGAGCAGGGGTGTTGGTAGTACAAGAGGTGGTGGAATGGCTGGGTCAAGTAGCATGGGCATACTAACTGCTGAAGAGGTATGTAATCAATGATTATAAGTTTTGCTAATTCTTTAACCAATCACTAACTAGTGTAATGTACAGGAATATCAAGTGGAGCGGGATGAAGAGGCATTTAGGGAATGTATGCAAGAACAAGCCAGAGAACAAGCAAAGATAGATGCTGAACAAGAAAGGTTAGATAAGGAAAGAAGAGAAGAACAAGAAAGGGAGGAAATGAATGATTACTTTAACCCTGCTAATTGGAGAGAAGATTCAATGGAAGAGGCACCTTTTAACACTAAATATGCTGAGGTTCTTATTCCAAGCATTCATAATCTACCTACCCAACAGTCTGGAGTTTGGGTGAAGGACACCACTGATGTTACTTTTGAAGATATTGGTGAAGCACCTGCCATGACCACTAGTGAGACAACTGATGTTGCTGAAGCATCTATGTTAGAAGAATCAATTGTGGATAAAGGCAAAGGAAAGATCACCTGCCAAATGTAAGCTAGTGGAACAAAAAGGAAAAGAGGAAGGCCACCAAGTCATGTGGATGGTATTAGGATTTACCATAAAAACCGTGGAAGATCTGAAAGGATTGCCAACATGAAGTTGAAGAAACCCTTTCAATTTGACAAGCATGGAACTGGTAGCACTCCTGAGAAGGCATTTGATGTGGATGATTAGTCATTTACTTGACTTAAGTACTGTAATGAATATTTAGGATTTGAACTTGGTTTGTATTATGTATTGGTCAAAAGTGTAGACAACAACATGTGTTATTTGCAGGTTTTATGAGCCTTGCATGTTTTGTGGTCTTGAACAATGTAGCTGTACCTTTGACTACCTCTAATCAAGAAAGTGGCTGATGCTTTTGACCATTTTATTGCTTGTCATTATATTGCTCTTGAGTAAACAAACTATATTCTTCTATGACAGCATTCCACTAAGAACACTTCGAAAGCCACTTACATAAGATACATTCACTAAGAACACTTTGAAAGGCCAACATTCACTAAGAAAACACTTTGAAAGCCACTTACATACACTTAAAACACAACCCTTATATACCCTTTACACAGTAAGAAGATATAACACATTCAAGAAACTAAAATTTAATTCATAACATAGAGTAGTTGATTACATAAGTCTTGACATACCTAAACATATAAACTAAAGTTATGTTCTACCCTACTTCATAAGATAAACAGCAAACACTAGAGTTAAAAGGATCATGAAGGCTGACTTCCAGAAGCTTGCATTCTTTTGAGTTTGTGCTACTTCACCTTGTAGGCCAGCAAAGTCATGTTGGAGGATAATCAATTGTTCATGGCTTGTTAATCTGTGCAATGTCTTCAATTTTATTGTGGATGAAGCCTGTCCATAATTTCATAACAAAGTCCCCTATACCATTCGTTATCTAGCTCTGGATCCACCCAGTAAAACTTCTTACACTTCTTGACCCCAGCTTTCTAAAGATTAAACAACAATGCAAGTGGCAAACAAGAAAAAAATGATGATTAAAACAGAAAAAAGGAAAAACAAAATGATTAAAGAACAAAAAAACTTACATATCGGTTGGGGCAAACAAGAAAACGTCTACAAGGATTTGTGAGAGTCCATGAAGAGTTCCATCAAGGATGAGCTTGCATTTGCATTTGAAATCTTCAGGGATGGGTTCTTGATAATTAATTGCATCCATCTTTCAATTTTGGAGTTTGAAGGTGTTAGGGTTCTTGATAATTGGTTGATTTGGGAAAAGGGTGTTAGTGGTGTTATATATGAATTAGGGTTTGATATGAAAAGTGTGTTAGTGGTTTGATATGAACTGGGTCAAGAATCGGGTAAAAAAGGTGGATAAGTAGCCACGGTGGAAATGACTTGACAAAAAAAATGACGTGGAAAATGTAGCAGGTCATATTGGTCATATTGTCACATAATAAACAAGTTCGTTGGTGTAGACAGTACGAAATTTAGTTCGTTGGTAAAGTCGGGACAATTTTGAAACTTCGTAGGTATTTTATGACATTGACCCATGATTCAACTCAAGACAACCCATGTATTTATGATATGTAAACAAGAAGCGTATATATTTATGTTATGATTTACTTGCTAACTATAAAGAAATACTCCTCATCCGGAGCTTGATCCTTTATTAACATATCATTCATATATCGAATGATAATTAAAGAAACTGAGGGAGAAGAATTAACTCACACATTTACATACTAATAACTTGTTTTTAGCAACGAACACCAAGTACCAAATGATTCACCTCCAAATTCCATTTCCATTGTTGCAAGTAGGAATCTCGCTTTAAGTCTCTCGTAACCTGTGTCAAAAGTATATCGGCCCACCCGTAATTTGTATTGTCACCAGTTGGGTTTTGCAACAACAATGATCTACCAAAAATCGTGGAAATATGTATATGAAGAAGATAATTATGTGTAAAATGACTAAATTACTCTTAACAAACAATTTCTAACTTGTGAAACGTCAATATTAAAAGTAGAGGAAGCATAAAAGTTCTAGTGGGAAGTACATTATATTTAGCTTTTACCGAAAAATTATCATTTGAAGGGTACAAGTGTTTATCTATTTCAAAAGCTACTTCAAAAAGCTTTTATAACGCGAGCTTACAAATTCGAAAGCTCATATGTTTTTTGTTGACAAACGAAGCTCAAGTTATAATTCAATTTATCTTTAAAAGCTTAAGCACTCAAAACCTCTCCTTCAATCACCCCTAGCTTTATAACCTTTTCGAAAATCTCATAATCGAAACACAAACACCCCTATTTCATGCATCTCAACTTTTTAGGACAATATATACATCAAGATTGCTACAGTACTACACAAAACATAGCCCATTTAGGTAAAAAAAAAAAATACTTCGAACTTAGACCTTTCGACACTTGACGTAATAGCATGATATACGTGTTAGGCCAAACACCACAAAATCATAAATATATCAAGAGTCGGCCCATTTCAAGTAAAACCCATGAGCATGCCAAGATACAAAGTATCCAATACGACATTTGCCACGTACGCAAAAAGTGTAACAAATATCTCAAACACATGGCTCATTAGCTAAAAAGGTGGAGTACTAGTACCACGTACCTAGAAGGCTAGAACTTTTAAGACTAGTGGTACTTCAATCGAACCATTTTGATCGGTCTCTACATGACCCGATCAAACACTCCATTACATAGCATGCCGACCGATCAAACCCATCCCAATTTTTTTGATTTATTTGGTCCGGTCACAGACCGAACAAATTGAAGAGGTGTGTGTGTGTTTTATTTTAATTAATTTTTGTGTGGTCTCTTTACTACGAGCGTTTGGTCTGCGTTTGGTCTAAGAGAAAGAAAGCTGAGTTGGCGTTGATATGGCGGAGTTTATTCGGTCACCGGTAGGGTGAGATTACTATCAGTCTAACACTTATAACATTGTGATGTATCCATTCGTTTTGAAACAACCGGTCACCACTGGCAAAAGATACACAATTTAGTAAAAGTATATAGTAAATAGGGTGAAAATTATCAAATAGTAACAAATTTTGAAATCTGTTCAAATTTAGTACTTCAAACTTTATATCAATCATAAAAACCATTAAAGTTTCAAGACTGTTCAAGTATTATGTAAATTTTTATGTTAGAGTGATCAGAACAGAACGTTTCTCAAACTTTGTTATTATTTTGTGGTTATTGTTTCTATTTAGTCGTGCATTAACGGTTTTTACATAAAGTTGGTTGGAATTAGTTAAATTCAGGGGGTGGGTGTTTAAAATTAGCGTACAACATGTTAATGCATAGATAGATACTTTAAGTACACTAATTTTAGAAAATTACACAAGAATGAAACAATTATCGCCTCTCGATCCAATCCGTCTTCCCTAGCCTCCCCAAAACACTCTTGATACGAAAGAGACTTTGAAACTTTGATGTTTTTTATGATTAATATAAAGTTTGAGTTACCTGATTGGAACACTCATGAAACTTTGTTACTATTGGGTGACATATTCCCTAAATATTTACATCAATGGTGAGAAAATTAATCTTTTTGTGACCATGGGAGTTCATTTGCATCGATTCCAGGTTATCCAAAAAAGTAATCACTTTAGGATTAGTTGGTTCGCAATGTCAAATCAAAAACTCAAATAACAAAAAAAAAATATTTACATTTTTTACTTTTTGGAGAATTGCAGTCTCATTTTTAATTACTTAAACGTTGTTTTCTTTAAACTTTATATCAATGATTTTAAGTAAGGGTAATAAAATAAACTCACTTAAACTTTATTATATGTTTCTACTTTTTAGTAACCACCATTATAAAGTCTAGTGGTAAGTTTTTTTTTCCTGGTAAAAGGTCAACGGTTCAAATCTTGTTTGGTTTGCACATCTTACTTAAAAAAGCTATTCCGTTTTGGTTAACCAGAACACTAAAAACTTCATCCATTTATCGATTTTTTTAGTACACTTTCCGTCTATATTTTTGGTTGTTTCAAATTACTTGTTCAATTATATTATAAAAAAAATACAATTATAAGGATTGTCGGGTGCATTTAATGCGTCGGGTCGACCTGACTCTGTCCGTCCCATTTACCCGACCCCGGGTGCATTTAATGCGCCGGGTCGACTCGACCCGGTTTGCCTTGTTTACCCATTCGGTATTTACGAAATAGCCCCTCAGGTATTTACAAAATACGCCCTCACACTATGTGTCAAATTACGAAAACTACCCTCATTTTTAAAAAATCTACAAAATACCCTCTCCCCCCACTAACGGCTGTTAAGTAATGAACGCTAGTTTAATTTATTTTTTTCAGAATTTACGAAAATAGTACTTGGGATCGGTCGTTACTTAACGATCGTTAGTAACGAACGTTAATTTTTTTATTTTTTTTTTGCAATTTACAAAAATATACCCCCTCTTACTATGTGTCAAATTAAGAAAACTACCATTATTTTTAAAAATTTACATAATACCCCCCACTAACGGCTGTTAAGTAACTACCGTTAGTTCAATTTTTTTATAGAATTTACAAAAATAGTCCTTGGGATCGGTCGTTACTTAACGACCGTTAATTTTTTTTTGCAATTTACAAAAATAGCCCTTGTGGTTATCGGTCTGTTCGCCGAAATATCGCAACAACGGCAATCACCACCAGACCCACTTTAGCCAACCCAAAACGACGCTCACTAATCGTCCCGCAGCGGAGCGCGGGCCTACTACCTCGTTTAATATATTAAGCAATTATAATAAATTTTGATTGTTAGAGATAATGTTTAATTAATAAAAGTTGTAGTCAGTAACGTAGTGTTTGGTATGATGTAATGAAAATTGGAATGGAAACGGTTATTACAATTGAATGAAAAAATATTGTTTGTTTACAATTCTACAATGTAATGCTTCATTACAATGAATGACTCATTACATCAAAAACCACCCTTTTCATTCCATAAGGTCCCCTTACTTTTTTTTTCATTACGTCCGTAATGTAATCAAAATTACATAAAAGTTCACCATTAACTAACCACATTAAATACGTTTTTTATTAACTATGGATATTTTAGTATTTTTCTTATCGATTGCATTACGTCCTATCATACCAACCAAACATTATTAATAAGGGTAATGATTTATTACATTACATCATTTATTCTATTACGCCGCTTATTCCATTCATTTAATATTTCATTACATCTTATCAAACGAAAATTTGTTAAACTGTTTGCAATTTAAAAGATTATTTATAATTTGAGACGGGAAGAATAACGAATAATTAATTAGGCAAAAGACACAAAAAGATATTTAAGTTACGGTGTAACACCCCCAAATTATGTCGCAGCGGAATAATAAGTCCGGGAGCGTTACATCATAGATCAATAACACAAGATACGA
>BQNB010101238.1:0-24518 GCA_026074375.1 Tanacetum coccineum | reverse complement strand
TCGACTAGATGTTTCGTCGATAGGTGTTTATCTGGTTTAAGGGGGGTTGCATTACCTATTGGATAAAGTTGTACCAGTTGGGACCGCTTCAGGACCCAACAACAGCAACCATAACGACAGTAACTATAACAAATAGTGATAGGATACATAGAGTGAGGACACTTCGAGAAATGATATCCCTAGAATTAAGTTCGACGAATGGGAGGAGCTCGCGAAAGAGCTTAAGCGATAGACGGCGGCATATGGTACTCAGTCGTTAGTTCGAGGATAAATCAACTCCATTAGTTCAAGTGTGCACAAGTCGGTTTGCTCCACAAACGGTTCATGATCATAAGGATTTGTAACGGCAAAAACAATAACTTAAGAATGAGATAAGGTAGTTCGAGCGAGGCTTCAAGATTCTGCTGAGTGATAAGATACGATTGCGTTCCTAGATCTTTTGAACGGATTTTGGATGATTATCGGGTTCAAGTTCATACTCGTATCATATCGTATACCATTAAGCCCACTTGTTTATCATTTATTATTTGCATAAAGAAGCGTCCCAATTTATGTAAATAATGAATTGATAAACTTATGGTTCGGTGATTTATAATTTATTTATTTAACTGAAGAGGCGTCCCATTCCTTTCAAATAAATAGATTATAAATCATCCTACTTAATAATTCCCGATGCAATACGCGTACCCACATAACTTTCAAGGTGATGGATGACATAACGATGCATGTGCTCTAATGAGTATGGGACGAGTGTTCCAAACTCGTCTTCGGAGACAGGGAGTGAAACTATCCAAAATATCAACCTAGAGTTCAAGATAGGTAATGAGTACCCGGTTAGAGTAAACCAGGTAAAAGTCTCGATGAACCAGTCAACATAGCAATTATCATATCAATCCTCATATTACAAGTCCCGCCCATACAAGACTTGTAATACTTAGATTCATATACAATCTCATGTAAACAAAAATTTTAACGGTCTTCGTGTAGTACGATATTGTATAAAGCTATGAAGAAAATAATATTCATAGAGACCATTGTTTAACTTACAAGGTCTGAGAACGAAATGAGACCATTGTGTAACTCACAATGTCTAAGAAGTAAGATGGGACCATTGTATAACTCACAATGTATGAGGTATAATTGAGACCATTGTGCAACTCACAATGTCTTAAGAAATGCTCTGGTATTTATATAAATAACTCTTATATAAATAAACGTGCGATATACGCAAAATATGTAAGCATATATATATATTACATATATGTATGTCACGTAAGTACTTAATGCAGCACGTAATGTAAGCACATAAGCAAGTAGCGTGCATGCACTTTGAAAATGTTTGATGTGATGCAATGTTTGTGAAAACGACTATAGTCTAGGGTAAAATATGCAACCTAGTTCTCTATAGCCAGTGCTCTGATACCAATCTGTAACACCCCCAAAAATGTGTCGCAGCGGAAATATGTCAGGGGGCGTTACTTCATAATACAATAGCACAAGATACAAGAGAACGACCTCTAAATGTGTCGTTTGTAAAACAATCTCGTTGATTTTCTGAAATCAAAATAATAGTTGTCCCATAATTGCATCACAATGAAAAGCTTGAAAGCAACACAACGAGTTTTGATCATTTGTAGAAACCCAAGTATGAAATCTTGTCAATTTAGACTCCAATGCACATCAGGAAATCCAAGCATTTAATTCACCTGAGAAAAACATGCTTAAAAGTGTCAACATTAAAGTTGGTGAGTTCATAGGTTTCTGTAAATATAAACGTTAGTTCCAATAAATGTATCTGCCCACTGTATCATTACAGTGTCATATAAAAATGTTTAGTGACTACTGTCTCCCTACAGTATCATAAAATAATTGTGTGACCATTTAAATCCTTAAACGTCCTTCCAAAATGTACGTATGATTTTTAGAAATCAATTAGCTGTAAAATATGCAAGACCATTTCTATCCCCAAATAGTCTCAAAATGTACGTATCAAAGTTGGATCACAAATATCCAAAGTATGTATTGCCACCTTATTCAAGTGTGTATAAACCCATGATTACCATTACTCTAAGTTCATGAACTGTGACGTAGACTTGTATGTATGCCACTTTATTCAAGGCACAGTAAGAGTGTACCCATCGTAGGTGTTCCCTCCAAGAACACCCGGGCGTTAATGAAAAACAATATGTACCCATCATGGGTGTTCCCTCCAAGAACACCCGGGCAGTAATAATTGTTGGCCCCGCAGGCGCCAATCCAATCGTGTTCCGACATGTTATAACGTTTGTTTGCCCAGTGATAGCTAATCACCCGAACGGGGATTGTCAATCCCGAATAGATCTATTTCATAACATTCGCGCTCACCCTCCAAGTGATTTACAGTTCATGCAACCTAAGCTAATCCGTAATCATAAAAGTATAGTATGCGTTTACGTTCAAAAATTAAACCAAGTATTGTATCTCCTCGCGAGATATATAAATGAGTATGTAAACCAAACAAGTAATCAACCATGTAAATGCATTTGTAAAGAAGCATGTTCTCACCCCAAAAATATATGTAAAACCAGTAAATCATGGGGCTATAAACTCACATTGATGATGAAGAACGATTGGCAGAACTGCACATAATAATCACAGCACAAACGGAAACTAGAACGGCTCGACCAAGAAGTTGCGGTTTATCTTAACGGCTATAACCCACTAGCCTAGGATAATGTGTCTAGGTTTCCCGATGAATGGTTACGTCAACGCGACACGTTGATAAAGATTTAGATTTCCAATTTGTAATGGTTTGAGTGGTTGGTTAAATAAAATAAATCGAAAAGTAAACGCAACGTATGTAATATAATCCGTATATATTACATATGGAAAATGGACAAGTATATAATTCATATGGGAATTATATAACAAGTACAAACAACCAAAAGAATAATCGAGGTATATAATACTTTGCAAGTATTATATAAGAAACGTGAGAAAAATAACTGAAGCAAAACAATTCGACACGTTTTCAGAAATCACCAATTAAATTAATAAAATGTTCTTGCATAAAAGTAAACGTATGTTTTAAAGTTTTGTAATATATAAACGATGTTTTCAAAGCTTTTACAAAAGTTATGACTTTATCTTCCGGTCGAAAATTATAAAATAATATTTTATAATTTAGTGTTTCGTTACGACTTTTAACTAGACTAGTTGCGTTGTTGTAAAAGTGTAACTTTCGTTTATGTATCGGTTTATCGTATCATTACAAATAAAAATCATAAGCTACAAAACCTTGTCCTTTTTATCGGGTTCTAAATTAATAGAAGTTTTAGCGAAAATTACTAAGTATAGTAATTTATTGAAATTCTGGCATGACCTATTCGTTTATAATACGTCTCCCATTTTTATAAAACTAAATGTTTTACAACTTAAATCAACCCAATATCCGCATGTTTCAATTTATTTTTAAACGGGACTAGATACTAAATATCATAAGTGAAACCAAACACACCCGAAAGCTGTTAACCACTTAACCAAACACATTCGAAAGCTGTTGTCCCAAACACACCCTTACGGGTCGTTGACCAGCGAAACAAACACCCCTATAGGCAGATTAAACCCAAATCCAAACACCCTTTTTGGCTTAATAAAACAAACGCACCCTCTAGTGGCTTTTTTGCTGAACCAAGCGCACCCGTTGCGGTGCAAAACCAAACACACCCGCTGTGGTGCAAAACCAAACGCACCCGCTGCGATGCAAAAACCAAACGCACCCGCTGCGATGCAAAACCAAACGCACCCGCTGCGGTGCGAAACCAAACGGACCCCAGCTGATGAAAAACCCAACGCACCCATTTTGGCGCTGACCGAAACCCAACACACCCTCGTGGTGGCTGACCGAAAACCCAACGCAACCTTGGAGGGGATATAACTATCAAACGCACCCTTTCGGCTGATATGAACACCAAACGCACCCTTGTGCTATGATAAACATCAAACGCACCCCTTTCGGGTTATTTCTGTTAAGATCAAACGCACCCTGTGGTATCGCGGGTTGTGGGGGGGTGGTCTTTTTGTGGTGTCGTTTGTCTTGTTTATAACTTATGGTCTGTGGTCTGCCTCATGCGGTGGTTTCTTTTGGTTTTCCTTTTTTGGTGTGGTTGAGTGGCCAGTAAAAGTGGTGACGTGATGGTGGTACGTGGAGATGATGATGTGGTGTTCGGTGGGTGGGTGGCTGAGGACCCTTCGGTGCTTACAAGAAACCAACCGCACCTATTTTTGTGACGAGGTGGTGGTGAGGAGGTGGAGATGACGTGGGTATGGATGGTGGCTGTCGTGGTGATGTCTGGGGCGTCGGTTGGTGGCTGACGAAGGAGACGAGAGTGGTGGTGCGTTTAGATGGTTGAGATAACGAGGTGGTGATGATGTGGTTGCTCACCCCCACATCCCCACCCACACACCCTGGGGTGTTAGTTCGAGGTGGTGTGTGGTTGGACGTGGCCGAAAGTTGGCCGGTGGTGTTGGTGTGGCGCTGGAAAAATATGAGGGGAGAGGGAGGCTAGGTTAATATGTCAAAAATGAAGTAAACCCTAACACGTTTTCTATATATATATGAAAGTTTCAAAAAGAAGTGGCAAGCCTAGGATAGTTTAAGGGGTTTCACGTGAATATAACTAGAGGGGCCAAATATGTAACTTTCGTTAAATATTGGTTCAGAACTCGTTTAGGCCACTTGACGGATGATTCAAAACACGAAACTTGCGCCATTGCGTTCCAATTGATTTTTCCATGAAAAATGAGTATTTACTTGCTAGTATTTCATAAATACTTTTATAGCATTTATAAAAATTATTCGTTATTTATTTGGGAACCCGGTTATGCCTTGTCCGAAAAAGTTTTTTATTTTATTTTAACTCGAATGTTCGCGTTATCAACAAACGCTTTTGAATAAAATGTTAAATGATTTTATTTAAATAAATAGTGATAATTAAATATAAATTTAATTATTTTGTGTCGGTACGCGTTGTGTGCGCTGTTCAAAATTTTGAGAAGGTATTTTGGTCACTTTCTGTTTGTTTTCGGGTCTCGGGCAAAACTAAAAAGTTGTCCGAAATTTCGTTTTACATCAAATTGCTTTAGAGTCCGAGTTGTGAAAACGTGGTTTAGCGAGTCGTTTTTGATAAGTCAACTTAAAATAACATATGTCTTTTCATTTTAAAGTCAAATAAATTAGAAATAAATTTGCACATGAGAGATGTGTAATAATAAATATGATTTATTATTAAAATCTGTTCCGAAAATTTTACCGGTTACGCGGTAATCGTTTTTATGTGACAATAAAAGATCAAAAGTCAAAAATCAAGTCGGACCCGAAAAGTCAAAGGGTAAAGTAGTTATTTAAAGTTTCGAAAATTGCCAGTTGTTACAGTACCTACCCCTTAAAGAAATCTCGTCCCTAGATTTAATTTGTGTTAACCGATTGTGTGACCAAAAAAAGATTTAAGATTTAATAAACCAGTTCTAAACAAGACGCTGATAACTTTATTCAGCAAAATTCGATGTTTCGACTCGGCATACCAAAAATTTTGGCTAGGTTTGACAAAGATATTTAATCCATCAACATTGGTATCTCAAAAATGTCATTACAGATCTTATGACAGATATAACCGCGTTATAAAGAAAGTCAGCGTCGAAGGAGAAAGTGTAGCCGCGCGAGTATGTTTGTGTAAAGTTTTAACTGTTTACGGGCAGTGTCTAGTTCCTGATATCTGTAATGATCGATGATTAATAACGGACGAGGCTAATGGATGTAAGTATCCAACTTACTTGGCAGTACTAGGATGTATCGCGACCTAAGTCTTCGTACTAGTGGCCCAAAATGAATAGTTTAACTATCTCTTTCGTCGATAGGTGTTTATCTGGGTTAAGGGGGGGGGGGGTTGCATTACCTATTGGATAAGGTTGTACCAGCTGGGATGTATCGCGACCTAAGTCTTCGCACTAGTGGACCGCTCCAGGTCCCAACAACAGCAACCATAACGATTATAACTATAACAAATGGTGATGGGATGCAAAGAGTGAGGACATTCGTGAAATAATATTCTCAGAATAAAGTTCAACACTTGGGAGGAGCTCGCGGGGTGAGTATGCGATCGACGGAGAATATGGTACTCAGGCAGTTAGTGCGGATGAATCAAACTTCATTAGCTCAAGAGTGTTACAAGTCGCGTTAGCTCCACAAAAGTTCATGTTCGTAAAGATTTGTAACGGCAAAAGTAATTTAAATTAGAATGAGTTAAATATAGTTCTAAGATGTTTTTTTGAGGCCTTAAGATTCTGCTGAGTGGTAGAACACGATTGTGTTTCTAGACCCTTTTCAACGGATTCCGGTGATTATCGAGTTCAAGTTCGTACTCGTGTCATATTGGATACCATTAAGCCCACTCATTTATAGTTCATTATTTGCATAAAGAAGCGTCCCAATTTATGTAAATAATGAATTGATAAACTTATGGTTAGGTGATTTACAATTTATTTATTTAAATGAAGAGGCGTCCCAATCATTTCAAATAAATAGATTATAAATCATCCTACTTAATAATTTCCGATGCAATACGCGTACTCGCATAACCTTCAAGGTGATGGATGACATGACGATGCATGTGCTCTAATGAGTATGGGATGAGTGTTTAAAACTCATCTTCAGAGACGGGGAGTAAAACAATCAGGGGAAATCGACATAGTGTTCAAATAATTGATGAGTACTCGATTAGAGTAGATAAGGTAAAGCTCCTTATGAACGAGCCAACATAGCAATTATCATATCAATCCTTATATTACAAGTCCCGCCCATACAAGACTTGTAATACTTAGATTCATACATAATTCCATGTAAACAAAATTATGACGATTTTTCGTGTAATACGATATTGTATATAGTTATGAGAAAAATATTCTTAGAGACCATTGTTTAACTTACAATGTCTGAGATGTAAATGAGACCATTGTGCAACTCACAATGTATGAGGTATGAATGAGACCATTGTGCAATTCATAATGTCTGAGGTATGAATGAGACCATTATGCAACTCACAATGTCTTAAGAAATGTTCTAGTATTTATATAAATAACTCTTATATAAATAAATGTATGATATACGCAAAAAGAGTGCAAGCATATATATATTATATATATGTATGTCACGTAAGCACGTAATGTAGTAGGTAATGTAAGCAAGTAAGCAAGTAGTGTGTATGCACTTTGTAAACATTTGATGTGATGCAATGTTTGTGAAAACGGTTATAGTCTAGGGTAAAATATGCAACCTAGTTCTCTATAACCAGTGCTCTGATACCAATCTGTAACACCCCCAAAAATGAGTCGCAGCGGAAATATGTTCGGGAGTGTTCTTCATTAACTACATGCAACACAGGAACAAGAAACGGACTCTAAAAGTTGTCGTTTGAAAATAATCTCGTTGATTTTCTTGAAATTAATATAACATTTGTCCCATAATTGCATCACAATGAAAAGCTTGAAAACAATACAACGAGATTTGATCATTTGAATGTAAGTTGAAATCCATGAATGAAATCCTGTCAATTTAGACTCCAATGCACATCAAGTAATCCAAGCATCTAATCAACCTGAGAAAAACATGCTTAAAATGTCACATAAAGTTGGTGAGTTCATAGATTTTTGTAAATGTAAATGTTGAATTCAAAAGAGTATATTGTTACTGCTTCACCGTCGAGTATAATGGAAAAAACAGTATAATGAAAAATGTTTAATAACCAGTAATGTTTAACAAAGTAGTGTGGACCACAAGATTTCTAAAATGTATGACTACTATAACAGATACAGTATCACATAAAAAGTATTTACTGTTGCGCTAAGCTCATGACACTAAAGCTAAACAATGTATGTATCTCAAATACATATAAATGACTTTGCCCAATGTAGATGTTCAACCCGTAACATCTATGCACCCGCTGCGATGCAAAACCAAACGCACCCGCTGCGGTGCGAAACCAAACGGACCCCAGCTGATGAAAAACCCAACGCACCCATTTTGGCGCTGACCGAAACCCAACAAACCCTCGTGGTGGCTGACCCAAAACCCAACGCAACCTTGGTGGGGATATAACTATCAAACGCACCCTTTCGGATGATATGAACACCAAACGCACCCTTCGATGCTTACAAGAAACCAACCACACCTATTTTTGTGACGAGGTGGTGAGGTGGAGGTGGCGTGGGTGTGGATGGTGGCTGTCATGGTGATGTCTGGGGCGTCGGTTGGTGGCCGACGATGGAGACGAGAGTTGTGGTGCGTTTAGATGGTTAAGATAACGAGGTGGTGATGATGTGGTTGCGGTGGTGTGTCGGTTGGACGTGGCTGGAAGTTGGCCGGTGGTGTAGGTGTGGCGCCGAAAAAATATGAGGGGAGAGGGAGGCTAGGTTAATATGTCAAAAATGAAGTAAACCCTAACATGTTTTCTATATATATATATATGAAAGTTTCAAAAAGAAGTGGCAAGCCTAGGATAGTTTAAGGGGTTTCACGTGAATATAACTAAAGGGGCCAAATATGTAACTTTCGTTAAATATTGGTTAAGGACTCGTTTAGGCCACTTGGCGGATGATTCAAAACACGAAACTTGCGTCATTGCGTTCCAATTGATTTTTCCATGAAAAATGAGTATTTACTTGCTAGTATTTCATAAATACTTTTATAGCATTTATAAAAATTATTCGTTATTTATTTGGGAACCCGAGTCATGCAACCTGAAGCTAATTCCATAATCATAAAAGGTATAAAATGCGTTTTACGTTCAACAAGTAAACCCATATTGTATCTCTCGCGAGATATTAAATCGTTGTAAACCAAACAGGTAATCAACCATTTAATTGCGTTTGTAAAAACCATGTATGCAGACGAGTTGAAAATGAGCACGTATCGAGTTTAAATCACACACGAAATTGAATTTGTACTCAAGCATGTTTTTTTCCTCACCCCAAACTATATGTAAATCATGTAAAAGTGGGGCTATGAAACTCACTTGTTGATGAAGGAACGACTGACAGATAGGCATCTATAAGACAACACGAACGGAAGACGAAGCTGCTCGATCAAGAAGTTGCAGCTAATCTTAACGGCTAAGTCCCACTAGCCTAGGATAATGTATTTGGGTTTCCTGATGGATAGTCACCACAATACGTCACGTTGAATAAAGATTCAGATTTAATGTTGTAATGGTTTGGTGGTTGGTTAAATAAATAAATTGAAGATATACCCAAAGTGTGTAATATATATTCTATATATATTACATATGAAAAATAAACCATTGTATAAACTCGTTACCGCGAATTATCATAATAAAGACAGGACATATTCAAGGTTTAATGTGAATGTATAATACTTTGCAAGTATTATATAAAAAAATGCTGGAGAGTAAAATATTCAAAATAATTATTTCGGGACACTCATTTAATTTATTAAAGTCCTTGTAGACATCGTCTTTAAGTTATATAATTAAACACACGACTGGTTTGTATTTTTTTACAATTGTTATGGTTGTTAATTCTAGCTGAAGATTATTAAAATATAAAAAATAAATATTTTATAAACTTATATTTCGTTTCCTCGACAGGTCGCGTCTAAAATGGTTATCTCAATGTAAAAGTATATAGTTTTCGATCGTTTATTCGGTTATTGTATAATACAATTTATTATATCTTAAATATGTAACTTAGTCCCCTTTTTATCGGTTTCTAAAACAATATCAGTTTTTGTGAATCATTAATAAGTATAGAAATCTATAAAATTTTCGTCATGACCTTTCCGTCTTTGTATCGTTTTCCATATTTATAAAAATCTAACGTTTTCCCTTAATCCCTATATGTTGCAATCATTCGCCTTCTAATATTTCAAATGCCCGCGTGTTTCGAATATAACATATATATATATAAACTAAACAATTTAATAAACATCATATTTATTTAACCATTAACCACCGTTTTAGTTCCGATTTATTATTTATAAATCTCGCGACAATTCTTATTAATCGATTATTATAACCTTGTTATACCAAACGCACCCTTAGTGCGGATTCTTTGCCAGCAAACGCCCAAAACTGCCAAACCAAACACCCCCTTTGGTGTTTATTGCAATCCCAAACGCACCCTAATCAATTTTCTGCTCAACCAAACACTCCCCTTACCTTTTTCTGTAAACCAAACGCCCTTTTTGTGTTAAACCATATCCAAATGCACCTTTGACCCCCCAACTACAAGCCCTTGCGGCTGATAAACCACCACAATCCAAAACACACCTAATTTGTCACTAATAACCAAACGCCACCCTTTGTTGGCTGTTACAGCCAAACTCCCCTTAAACTTCTCAACAATCGCCCCGCTTAATGTTTAAAAAACCGAACCAAACACCCCCGTTTGGTTGTCAACCCCAAAAACAAACACCCCCAACTACTATAAACTAACAAACGCACCCTCGCATGGTGGCTGACCCGAACCCCAACCCACCCGGCTGTCCCGAGCCATACTCGACTCCCCGGACCCACAGCAACCCCGTGTGGTGGCTGCCACCGTCAAAACAAACACCCCGGCTGTTAATAAACCCAACACACCCTATCTGGTGGTTTGACCCGACACCAAACGCACCTGTGGTGCGTGTACACAAACCAACCGCACCCTTCTTGGGGCTTATGACCACCAAACCCAACGCCCCCGCGGCTGTTAACCCATAAAACAAACACCCCTCGTCTGTTGTTAACAAACCACACGCGCCCTCGTTTCTATAAACAAAACCAAACACCCCTTCGTTGGCAGTTTCGCATCCAACCACACGCACCCCTTTGCGCCATATGAAAACCAAACGGACCCTTGAGGTGCTAACTATAACCACCACACGCACCCTCTAGTGGCGGCTGTGGTGGTGGCGTCGTAGAGTAGCAGCAGGGGGGAGGCTGTCGTGGTGATGATAATAATGGAGGTGGTTGGGTGATGGTGGTGTTGGCTGCGGTGGGACAACAGCCGGAGAGGAGGGGAAAACGCGAGTGAGGGCGAGTGATGTAGTGGGTTGGGTAGATCGAAAGAAGAGGAACACACTTGGTGTTCGCCGGAAAAATCCGCCGGAAAAGTTTTCCGGTGGCGGCTGGCCGGAGAAGATGGTGGTTGGCCGGCGGTTGGTGGAGAGGGAGAGAGAGTGTTATAAGTTTGTGTGTGTATATATGAGATGGAAATGAGATTTTAATATATAAAACTTTAATATTAAAATGTAATATGTTAATAGTTGAGGGTTTGTTTTGTAAATATTTTACAGGGACCAAAAGTGAAAGTTTTAGGAAACTTTTATAATATATTGGTTCGGGACTCATTTGAGCGGCTTAACGAATGATTCAACGCACGAAACTTGCGCCATTGTTTTTCAAATCATTTTTCCGATAAAAATGAGTATTCGCTTGATAATATTTCATAAATATTTTATAACATTTAATAAAATATCTGTTATTCATTTTGCGAACCGGTTTTGCCTCGTCCGAAATAAAAATGGATTTCAACCCGAGTATTCGCGTTATCCACAACGCTTTTAATTAAAATGATGACTAATTTATTTAATATTTTTATTAAATAAATACTGATAATTAAAAACAAATTTAATTGTTTTTGTGTGTCCGCGTTGTATATTGTTCGAAAAATGTTTGCGGTGCTGTTTTAGCCCTTTTAGGTTCGTTTCCAGGTCTCGGGCAAAACTGAAAAGTTGTCAGGAATGTCGTTTCACATTGAATTGCTCTAGAGTCCGAGTCGTGAAGACGTGATTTAGATGGTTGATTTTGTAAGTCAAGCCAGACCTAAAAGTCAAAGGGTAAAATAATTATCTAAAACTCCGAAAATTCTCGGATGTTACAGCATTGATATTTCTGATAATTCAAATGACCCTCTTTTGGAGCTTCCCGAGTTTGAATCATTTCATTTCGATCCGCCATTTCCTCGTCCTCCTCCGGAACCACCGGATGTTGAGACTTGCTTACATTTTGAGCCCGATGCTCTCGTGATTGATAATTTTAATGAGCTTAATGATGAACAAGAGGGAAGTGATATTTATTTTTCTCAAAATGTTGAAGATGACGATTTTTTCACATTTGTTATCCGGACTAAACTCCCAATTCTCACCTACCACGAGGTTTCTCTTTTATCTTGCTCCACCGGGAGTGAAGACGCTACTTTTGATCCCGATATCTCCACTTAGAGCTGGTGGCATCTCGTCAGGATGGAACTTTCATGTGTTTTAATGTTTATCCAAACATTAATGAAAGCCTGATTAAGATTTTCTTTTCCATTTGCTTCCCCAAGGACAACTTAATTCGGGGTCGAGTCAAGCTCGTGACTCGGTTAACAAAAACAAGCATTTCTATCTTCTTATCTATTTTCTAACAACTAATGAGAGGGGGGGTGAGGACCCTCCGAGAAACAATATCCCTAGAATAGAGTTCAATAAATGAGAGGAGCTCGCGAGAGAGCTTAGGCGATAAACGGCGGATTATGATATTCAGTCGTTAGTTCGATGAATCAGCTCCATTAGCTCAAGTGTGTAACACATCTGTTAGTTCCACGAACAGTTCATGATTGCGAGGATTGGCAACGGCAAGAGTAATAACTCAAGAATGAGATAATGTTTAGTTCCCATTAGTGGAGGCCTTAAGATTCTGTCGAGTGGTAGAAACATTGTGTTTCTAGACCCTTTTCAACAGATTCTGGCGAATTTACGAATTTAGGTTCATACTCGTGTCATATCGGATTACCATTAAGCCCACTTCATTTATAATTCATTACTATACATAATGAGCGTCCTAAATTTATGTAAATATTCAATTGATAAACTTATGGTTTCGGTGATTTACAAATTTATTTATGTTAACTGAAATGGCGTCCCCAATCCTTCAAATAATGGATTGGTAAATTTGTCACAGTCAAACTCTGCAACTTCTTCAATTGTTTCAACATTTATAGAATTGATTGGTGAGTTTGTTGCTTTAATGTTTGGTGAATTACTTAGAGAGGGAGCTTCGTGATCAATGGTAGTAAAGGAAGATTGTAATATTTCACATTTTCAGGTCATTTCCCGACTCAATTATTACCACTATTTATTTTTAGAGTTTTACGCTTTCGCTTTTAATTATAATCACATAGTTAAATCGCGTAAACTAAAAACCATCATTCAACGTAAATGGACATCAAACAAATAAAAGTTTATGTCAAACAAGTGTCATATAATAATTTGGAGTATAATTTATAAGTTTTCATATTTTATTTTTATTGGCTACGTAAAACGTTTATGTTTCGCAATAAAAATTTATTTAGGCGTACCCGGAAGTACCTATACCTATCTATACTCAAACCAATATCCACTTTTACGCCCTAAATACAAAAATTATACAGTTTTTGTGTCACTAAGCCTACAAGGGCAGGGCATAATATATGATAACATTAACATGAGACAAACCTTGTATACTATGGTTATTAACCACCTTAAGTACACCATTATCCCATATAACTAGAAATTTTCAAATCATTAGTACCCTAAACATAATCCTAGGCGTCCAAGGGTCATAGGGATTAGGAGGATCTCTTACAAAATCTTACAAGCTCTTACAATATGTACCATTAAACCCTAGTTTACCATAGTTAGTTTAAGGATATATATTTAGTTAGTTTAAGTTTAAGGAAACCTTAAACTCAAACACACTTTGCCTTGTTTTTCTTTCATTTCACATGAAACAAGGACCATTTGTAACACCTCCAAAAATATGTCAACGCAGCGGAATACCACTTGGGGTGCTACTTCATAATACACAGTGCTAGATACAAGAGAACGACCTCTAAGTGTCGTTTGAAAAGTAATCTCGTTGATTTAATCAAAATCTGAATTTGATATAACAAATGTCCCATAATTGCATCACAATGAAAAGCTTGAATGTATAGACTCCAATGCACTTCAAGAAATCCGAGCATATAATTTACCTGAGAAAAACATGCTTAAAAGGGTCAACATAAAGTTGGTGAGTTCATAGATTAGTTTAAATATGAATGTAATCCACTGTATCATCACAGTACCATGTAAAAATCCCAAAGATTTTATAAAGAATGCATAATTAATTTAATGTCACCCAAAAGTACCAATCTTATCCCAAAGATTTTTATAAAGAATGCATGACAAATTTAATGTCACCAAAAGTGTATCCCTGGCACCCCGTGCCTATTGATTTCCTGAAAATAATATATATAAGGTAGGACCGCAAGACTTTTCCCGTGATAATGCAACACATGCAGTGCAGACATCACAAAACCAGATTTCATTTACACTAAGCTCATGACACTGATTGTGCTTCTTTGGAGTCAATCATAGCCATCGAAAATACTTGGGAAGGGTGAAGGATTGCCAACATGGCACTTATACAGCTGGGGGGTGGTAGAGGAGTGGTTGAAATGATTTTTCTAGGGTGTTGAGTGGTTTTGCAGGGAGAAGGTATGGGACGACATGTCCAAGTTGCCTAGTTGTACCTGGGTTTTGTTTTGGGCGGGAAGAAAGAAGTTTGGGTAGGTTGGCAGCTTTGGCCCCTCACTTCTTATAACAAACTTCGCCCGGTTTTGCAATTTCGACCCTTGTCTTTTTCTTTTGTAATACAACTTGAGGTTTGGCAGTTTTAGTCCCTCAAGTTGTATTATCTTCATGTGGCTGACTTTGGCTTCGGATTGACTTTGTCTTTTCCATCCCGTGCTTGGTTTTGTCTTTTGTTCCTTTTCTTGAATATCCGTTCCTGCACAATTCAAATGCAAAACATACAAATACAATGTATTTTTGGTACGTTTTTAGTCATTTAAGTCCGTTTTTAATGGAAAATGGTATGTGTAATTAAGCACATACCATTATGTCAACGCGACGCGTTGATAAAGATTTAGATTTAACGTTGTAATGGTTTGGTGGTTGGTTAAATAAATAAATTGAAAATATACCCAAAGTGTGTAATATATATTCTATATATATTACATATGAAAAATAAACCATTGTATAACTCGTACCGCGAATTATATAATAAAGACAGACAACCTAAGGATTAATGTGAAATGTATAATACTTTGCAAGTATTATATAAAAAGTGAGAGTAAACAATTAAACCAATTATTTCGACAACTCATTTAATTATCAAAAAGTCCTTGTAGACACACGTCTTTAAGTTATAAATTAAACACACGACGTTTGTAAAACTTTTACAATAGTTATGGTGTTACCTTATAGCTGAAAATTATAAAATATAAAATAATATTTTATAAACTTATATTTCGTTTCCTCGACAGGTCGCGTTTAAAATGGTTGTCTCAATGTAAAAGTATAGTTTTTTCGTTCGTTGTCCAGGTTATTGTATAATACCATTTAATATATCTTAGAACATATCTTAATTCCTTTTATCGGTTCTCTAAAATAATAGAGTTTTAGTGAATCGTAAATATATATAGAAATTTACATAAAATTTCTTCATGACTTTCCTGTTTATATAACGTTTTCCGTTTTTCGCAAAACTCTACGTTTTCCCTTAATCAATATATGTTGCAATCATTCGTTTTTCAATATTTCAAATGCCCGCGCTTTCTAGATATAATATATATGTTATTATATTTCAACTTAACAAAATAATATATATAATATTTATTTAACCATTTTAAACCACCACTAGGTATTAAACTTTTATATTTATAAAAGTTTTCACTATATATTTATTGATCTTACAATGTATTTATTTACCGATTCGTGTTAACCCAAACGCGCCCTTATTGGTTTTCTGCTCACCCAAACATAACCCTTATGTTGTTAAACCCACAACCAAACGCACCCTACTCGTGCCAAACCCAAACCAAACACCCCCGTTTGGCTGCCACTATACCAAACGGACCCTAATTTGCTACAACCCAAACGGACCCCGTACGGTGGCTGTGTGGTGGCTGCCACCCAACCAAACGGCCCTTTGAGCGGTGACAGCCCCAACCAACGCACCCCTTGGCGGCTGCCACCCAACCAAACGCCCCCTAACGGCTGTCAACCCCGAAACCAAACACCCCCTTTTGCTATAAACCATGCACACCCCTTTTTGGTGAAAACCCAGCCAACAAACACCCCTTAGGGCGGTGGCTGCCACCCACAGCAACCCCGTGTGGTGGCTGCCACCGTCAAAACAAACACCCCGGCTGTTAATAAACCCAACGCACCCTATCTGGTGGTTTGACCCGACACCCCCCCTTGGCTGCTATAAACCCCACACGAACACCCCCTTTTGTGTGCCAAACGCACCCTAAATCTATGACAACAATAAACCAAATGCACCCATTCGTGAATAACAAAACCAAACTCAAAACCACCACGAGCCGGCACCGCCATGGTGCGGCTGTGGCGGCAGCAGACCTGACCGAACCACCACATTATGGTGGTGGTCTCGGTGACAACAACAACCAACGAACACGCCTCTTTTCTTTTCGAGTGTTACCAGCCAAGAAACGCACCCTTGGTGCTAACTATAACCACCACACGCACCCTCTAGTGGCGGCTGTGGTGGTGGCGTCGTAGAGTAGCAGCAGGGGGGGAGGCTGTCGTGGTGATGATAATAACGGAGGTGGTTGGGCGATGGTGGTGTTGGCTGCGGTGGGACAGCAGCCGGAGAGGAGGGGCGAGGGAAAAAGCGCGAGTGGAGGAGAGTGAGTATGATGAACGGTTAGATCGGGCGAAGAGAAACACTTTTGGTTTCGGCCGGAACGCTCGCCGGAAAACTTTTCCGGCGGCGGCGACATGGTGGCCGGCGGCGGCGGCCGGCGGTGAGGGGTGGCCGGCGGTGGGGGAAGGGCTGCCGGAATTTCATGGGGAAGGGGAGAGTGTTTATAAATGTGTGTGTGTATATTTGAGATGGAAATGAAATTTTTGTAATAAAAATTTTATTTATATTAAAACTTTAAAATTAAATGACAAGTATTAAATAGTTTAGGGTGAGTTTTGTAACTTTTTAACATAGTTTTTATAACTATCGGTTCGGGACTCGTTTGGGCGACTTAACTAATGATTCAACGAGCGAAACTTGCGCCGTTGTTTTCCGAATCATTTTTCCGATAAAAATGAGTATTTACACCATTTTATTTCATAATTGTTTCATAACATTTATTTAAAATGTTTGTTATTCATATATATACTTTTTCGATAAACTTTATCCGTAAAATGAATTTTAACTTCAATAATTGCGTTTTTAACAAACGTTTTCGGTTAACAATATAATTAATTTATTAAATATTTTTATTTAATAAATTATGATGATTAAATATAAATTTTATTATTTTGGGTCGGCACGCGTTGTGCTCAAAATTTTGCGAGGACATTTCAGTCACCTTCTGGCTGTTTTCAGGTCTCGGGCAAAACTAAAAAGTCGTCTGAAATATCATTTCACATCAATTTGCTTTAGAGTCCGAGTCGTGAATACGTGATTTAGATGATCGAACAACTTTCCCTTGAGAGATGTAATAATAAATATTATTTATTATTTAAAATATGTTCTGAAAATTCCCGGATGTTACACCTTCACCTCATGTGGTGAAGGGTGTTGGTTACCATTTCTCACATAGTGTAATCTTTCATTCTTTTTTCCTCTCTTATTTCTTTCTCTCTCTTTCTTATTTGGTTCGGTTCATGTTTGCATTTTGGTATAGCTTATTAGTGTTGTGATATGGATTAGTTATTTGGGATAACATGTGGTATCAAAATCCAAGGGGTTTTAAGGTGTTTGGATCGTGGTTTACAAGCTTATTCGAGCTTATTTTTCATTTATAAGCTACGGCTTACTTTTAGGTTTTTATGATTTGTTTGTTAACCTTAATATAGCTTTAGTTTTCTAGCTTTTTGTATGTTTAAAACAACTTATCTAAACTTTTCATCACATGGCTTATTTCGGTTTTTGCTTATTCTGGGTTTAAAAGAAAAAAGGTATACGAAAATCACTCAAAAACATGTTTTTTTGTTAGAAACTTTGTAGCAGTCTAGATTTATAAGTTATAGCTTATTTGTGGCTTAAGTTTCATATCAAAAAGTTTAAAGTGATCGATAATCTAGGGATTTTTTTTAATATTGCGAAATAAGTATTTTTGGATGAAGGCTGCGAAATGTGTATGCAGACTGCGGTTTAAGTAAAAGTTTATTTTGCGATTTATGTTATACAGGGGTTCTATTTTTGCGAAATAAGTAATTTTAGGAAACAAAACTCTGCCCAATTTTTATTAATCTTGCGGAATATATTACTCATCCTGCGGAATATGCTTTATGATCTTGCGAAATAAGTTAAAAGTTCATTCTGCGGAATATGTTCGATTTTTATCCTGCGGAATAAGTTAAAAGTTCATCCCGCGGAATATGTTAGAACTTTATCCTGCGGAATATCTTATAATTTTATCCTTCGAAATAAGCAGTCTAAGAAGATCACCGAATTTCAGTTTCGGTTAATCATTTCGGTCAATCATTTTCGGTACAACGCAATTTGATTCATAATTTCTGTTAATACAAACAAACCGTAAAAATGTTTATTTATATTTTACGATCCATCTATGTTTTGTCGATAACAAAACATAAAATCATCAGAAGTAGAAAATAAAGTTTACTAGTTTTAAACCAATAGTTTTCTAACTCAACTAACATTTCACTTACCTCACACATCATACTTTACATGTTTACTTTGCTAGATCTCATAAAACATTTAAATACATTTTTGTCATCAACAAAAAGGGGAAGATTGTTAATACAAGTAAAAACGTTTATTTATATTTTACGATCCATCTATATTTTGTCGATAACAAAACATAAAATAATCGAAAGTCGAAAATAAAGTTTACTAGTTTTAAACCAATAGTTTTCTAACTCAACTAACATTTCACTTAACTCACACATCATACTTTACACGTTACTTCTCATAAAACATTTAAATACATTTTTAGAATAAAAATGTACAAAATAAGTTCTAAGCATATATTAACAAAATACAAACTCAAAGATATTTTTCTATAAAAGAAAAATATTTTACACATCATACATGACCTCAAAACATATCTAGAACAGATTTTTTAAAATCTAAATTCGGATTTGTTGTCAGTTAGTCGGTTCCCTCCCGTTGCACCGGTTAGTTCCATTGTAGAGATGGAACCGCCAAGAACCGGGCTATAGTATTTGCCGGTTCTGTACCTTTGCACTGGCCGGTTCCATTGAGGTAATAAAACCGGCGGAACCGGGCTACATTAAACTTCAAGCCTATAAATACCAAGCCATTTTTCTGGTTTTAAATTAGATTAGTTTTTTTTACACTCATATTAAGCTAACATCTGATCTTTGATCATGTCTCTCTTCTTTTTAGTGTTTTGGTAGTATTCTTAATAGGAGAAGTATTGCCGACATTGCATACGGGATCAAGCATCAATTATCACTTGGAACAAGTATCTCTCATCTCATGATTATCCATATATTGATCTTCAAGCATCATCAATCATCATAAATTATAGGGTAGTGAATTGGTGTTTAGAGCTTTTGGAAAATATAATACATTGGGTAAGTTTTGTAGGGTCGAATCTATCTTTATTGTAATGTTGCTTAGTACCTATTAGAGGGTAAGCATCATGGGGTTTTGTGGAAACTAGAAGAGGGGGTTGAATAGTTTACAGGTTCGTTTTCGTTTTACAAGACTTTGCTTACAAAATATGTAGATTCGAGTTGTATGTTTAACCAATTCACAATATGAACAAACAATATAACAATTTAAACTAAAGCTAAATAACAATGACAATAATATGAAGAGATAAGGAAAGGAACAATCAAACCAAGACACCAAGATTTATAGTGGTTCGGCTACGAAGCTCTTCTTCGCCCTACTCCACTCCCCGAGTATCCTACTCAAGATTTCACTATGTCAACAAGCTCCCTTCAGGCGGAGAAAACCGTTTACACGTCGCTTACGTTATTTTCCGACACTAAGCTAAATGTCGAGTCCTAATCTTAGCTAGAACCAATCTACCACTTCACAATCAATACACAATCACTAGATCTACACTATCGGATTTACACACTATCTGAATCACACAAATACACAAGATAATTACAATAGAGATTTGGTACTTAGAAGAAAAGAGGAGAGATCACTAATCAACACTTCGTTTCTTGGCGAATACGAGTGTTCTTCTCTTGCACTTGAATGAGAGGGAAGAGATGAGAAGAAGAGATTAGATCACTTGAAACAAGATCAAGAGATGTTAGTGATCAAGATATTTAGTGAGAGAAAGAAGGTTTTTAGAGAGAGAAAGAAGTGTGAGAAAATTCGTGCAAAGAGGTCTGATTTTCAGCAAGGGATGGAGCAGTATTTATAGGCAGGAAAATCCAACGGTAACTGGCGGCGGTCCCCCCGACGGGGGGGGGGGGCGGAGGGAAAGGTCTAGATATATATAGGGGCCACCATGCTAAAGGGGGCCACCAGGATAGACTCCACTCCCTTTTTTGTCTTTATGGGAAGGGTTGGCATCCCAGGGTGTAGAAGCTTTTGTTTTGGGAGTCTGGAAATTTGAAATTTCAAAATTTTTAAGTTTTTAATAAAACTTAAACTTTTCTTTTAATTAGAAAATATTTTGTATAATTAATTTTGTGAAAATATTTGTAAAAATGTAATGATAAGAGAAAAATATTCCTTGATTCACTAATCATGCTTAACGATTTGTTTTGTTTAATAATACTTAAGTGATTACTAATCTTAGAAATAGAATTTTACGATTAATAATTTGTAAACGTTTAATTTTATCGTAAACGTTTTTACATTTTGTTATTATCAAAACGTTGAGAGGTCAAAAAAATCCTAAAAAATAATACATTTTTTAGAGAAATTATTTGTATTAACAATCTCCTCTTTTTTTATGATGACAAAATATAAACTCATTTTGTATAAAATTAAAAGTTACAAAATTATTAAAGAGTTTTGTTCCATTTCTCCCCCTTTTTGTCGAATTCAAAAAGGATGATCGTCGAGTAGTTGTACGAAGAGAGAAATTGACGATATCAAGACTCCCCCTTGATGTATGCTCCCCCTAGTTACGGGCACCAAAGGATCGATCTTACGAAAATTGTGTGCTACAAAACAAAGTTAGAAATACAAGTGCAAGACTAATATCTTTTAAAGCAACACATTATATTTAAGTCACCCAAAGGAGAGTTTCATTCAACAATCAAGAAACCCATACAATAGTGAATGCAACTAATGCATTCATACACCATAAAATAAAACTAGATCTAATACGAGCTAAGATAAATTCATACAATATTTGTATGAATCATTACAATAGAAAGTAGATAATTGATATGTGTGAAAACACATATCCGTTTTATATCAAAATGTCCCTAAAAAGACAAAATTGTGCTTAAAATGCTTGTATATTGCTTGTTCTGTCTTTGTGATTGTGTAGGTACGGATATTGCAAAAATCTCAAGAAAACGGTCAAAACCGGACAAACACGGACACGGGAAAGGAAAAGAGAATACAAGAGCCGGGAGAATGCTATCAAAGGTCAACAGAAGTCAACCCTTGGTCAACATTGGTCAACTCACAAAAGACAAAAAACCAAAACTTACCAAAACAGCCCTCATAGTTTAAAACTAATTTCACAAATAGTCAATAAACCCTAACGGTGTTAACTCTTTAATATATAAAGAGTTAACACCCGTTAACTCTTATATAAACCCAAACAAACACCTAAACCGAGCCCACAACCCCACGGCCTAATACTTTGTTATAACCAAAAGCCCAAAGTTAAACGATTTTTAACCCGGGTCAAAAAGAAAAGTCAAACACCCCTTTTGTACAAATTTTCACGCGGGAAAAGAAGTTACCACTATTCACCGTCTCCTTCGTTTAACCTCCTGCGTCAAAACAAAGGGTAAATGCAAATTGGCTACGTGGCTAGTTAATTCAAGTGACAAGCAATGATATGGCAAAGCTATACGTCTCCAAACGCTCCCATTGGTGGAAACCCAAAAGGGAATGACACGCGGGCAAAGGAGAAAACACACCAATCAAGTGGGTTTTGCACTAAAATGTGTGTAGAAGAAGCACAAGTACCCTGACACACGGATTGCCACGCTGGCAATCCGTGTGCTCACTTAATGATCCAAGGGCCAAGATTAGAGAACCAATGATTGAGAAGAATGAAGGGGAGGGATTGATTGGAGCGTCTAACAGACTCAGGGGCCTAGAAGCTTCTCCCAGGCAGTATAAATACAAGCAAGGACTCACTCTCATGGAATATCTAGGAGTAGTTTATAAATTAGCTTATTAAAATTAGCTTTTGTAATTTTCATTTAAAATGTTTTAGCTTAATGTTTGCTTAAATGTAATTTCCTTTTCAGAATTGTACTCAACTTTTTCATTAATAGAATTCGTATTTGCTTTTCTCAAATTCACTTAAAACTTTGTTTAATAAGCTTTTAATGTTACATAAGCTCCTCACAAGCTCATCTTAAGCTCTTTGAGTCTCTAAGCTCAAATTAAGCTCATAATAAGCATTTAATCTACTTAAACTATAAAAATCAGTTAATTACCTTTGCCTATTGGATTTTGAGCTTTTGGATGATGAACTAGCCATGGATGAGTTCATAAGGACTTTACTAGCTTATCATTTGATAAGCTAGAGCTGTAGAAATAGCTCCTTGAGCTTATTGCCTTTGTTTAGCTAAGGTTTCTGTAAGTTTTCTTTTAAATTCAAGTATCTTAGTTTAATAAGTTGCATTTGCTTATTTTCTGCTTAACTCTAGCTTATTTGTGCTTAATTTTGTTTCATTATGCTTATTAATCTTGTTTGACTATCTGTTTTTAGCTTTTATAGCATAGATCTTAGTTTTTCATAATTTGTCCTAAAAATCTATAAAAATCAAAAAAATATTAGCTTAGCTTGTAGCTTATTGTTTCTGGCTTATTTGCTTATAGTTTTATGCTTATTAAGGTTGTTATAATCTGTTCATTATCTGGTATACAAGTTTTAACCACTAGATTTAAATCTCATAAGCTTAAATGGATTTTCATAAAATTAAAGGAGTGTTTGGCATAACAGTATTAACCACAAGTTAATACTGTTAGTGGCCAATTGGTTTTGAGAAATTTGATTTGATTTCTCATTTAAGACTGTTTAATCTAGTTTCATAAGTTAGATTAGGGTAAATTAAGTTTTCATTAGTTAGTTCTTTATAAATAACAATCTGTCAAGTCATTTGCATAATTTAGCTTAGATCTCTTCTAGCATTAGTCATTGTCTTTCTTGTCTTTCATTTTTAGTTTTTAGCATGTTAGAATAGTCTCAATAGGTCTGCATTAATAGATTTTTAAATTAGGGTCACAATTGTGTCAACTGCATCAGCAGTTATATTAGACAAACTTCCATTTTCTAGCTTAATTTTTAGAGAGTTAAAATAGTTTTTAGCTTTAGCTTTTCATAATACAATAAGTCCTTAAGTCATAAATCATCTTTTTCAATTTGGATTTTCAAAATAAGCTATTTTACTAATCTGTTTTTAAGCTGCAAAAGTGAATTTTTTCTTTTCAAATCCAAAGCAAATTCAGTATGTTCTGAGTTTTTAGGTTAATTTCATTTAGCCTTTTCATTTAGCACTTAGTTTTCAAAATAATATTTAAAAGTAGATTTAGGTAGCTTTTTAGTTGTAGTATAAGCTTGCATAAGCTATTTCCCCACAAGGATACAAGAGCTTATTGAAAAATAAGCTCAAAGATCCCTGTAGGGACTGTTTGGGTCTCAGGTTTTGTCAAGTACTTATTTCAGTTTTTATAGCTTATTTTCTTAAATTTTTGCTTAATTTGTTCTTAAAATAGCTCATTAGGGTAGTGTCAAGTAGAAAGTTAGCTTATTTCTCAATAACTCAGCTTAAATTTCCTTTTAGAGTTCTTAAATTTTCAAAAAGTAAAAAAAAAGTAGTTAAGTAGTAACTATCTAGTTATAAGCTGTTTAACAGCTTATTTAGGGATTTTCATAAAAAGTTTCTTTTATTAAAAGTGTTTATTTTTAGCTTATTTACATCTTTGCTTTTATAAGTTTTCAAAAATAAAAAAAAGGGAAGCTGGAAATCGGGGGTGAGCAAGGCTTGAACCCCCGACCTCAACACCCTCAACCCTTTTATAACAACACAACACACACCTCACTACCAACACGCCCTGGGGTCTTTTTCATTATACATTTACAAAATTTATTACTCATACACGTTTTTCCCATATTAAGCTTTATAATTTGTTTAAGCTTATTTCGTGGCTTATTCATTAAGCTGTGACACCAAGCTTATTTTTCCTAGGTCCGTATTAGTTCAAGCTATTTTCCATATTTTTTTAGAATTTTTATAATTAGTTTAGTATTTTTAAACATTTATTTTTATTATAAACTTTAAAAAATCATAAAAAATAGAA
>BQNB010101237.1:0-24518 GCA_026074375.1 Tanacetum coccineum | reverse complement strand
AGTAAAAACGTATTAAACTTGGAAATCTACTTAATCCCAGAAATTGATTATCTTGTTTTAGTCAAAAAAATTGATTTAATCAAACTCGATAGAACCGAGATTTGAAAAATCCTTTGATTATGGATTAACAATAACCACAAACTCGATAAAACCAAAATTTATGATGACTGAATAATCCAAATCGTCAAATTCAATAGAACCGAATTTGAGTTCCAAGTTTAGTAATTGCCGAATTTTTTTTTCAAAAACCCAATTCACGATAAAACAGTAAACTTTTGATGTTTTAACACTTTGTAAGCTTATTTCCGAGAGTAAAATCAATAAATCCTTATTCACACTTTTCGATAAAACCGAAAACGAGTGAAAACTTATGAAACTCGATATGCAACCGAGTTTATCAAAAGAATTATTAGAAGGTGAAGAATTAGAAAGAGGAGCATCCGTACTCACTCTTGAATCATTAGCACGACTTCTGGAATAACGAACTTTTGACTTTCTTTCAATAATCGCTAAACCTTCTTGAGGCATCTTGTCTAAGAAATTACCACCTGCTGCAGAATCTAAGGCAGTATCGAGTTGGTGGAGTTCCGAAAAGCCATGGTGAGGACATTGACGAAGGAGTCCTTTAAAACGTTCCCATGCTTCGTTGAAGGCTTCGTTTGGTTTTTGATAAAAAGTACTGATCTCATTCCGATAGTTAGTTGTTTTTGAAGGTGGGAAGTATTGATTTATGAATTTTGAAACAAGGTCGTCCCATGTGAGAATTGATCTTGGAGGTTCCTTGTCTAACCAATCTCGGGCTTCACCGTCTAGAGAAAAAGGGAAAAGCAAAAGCTTTACCGAAGTGTTCGGAACTTCTGGATGTCTAAACGTTGAAGTGACCTTGTTAAAAAATCGAAGGTGATTGTGAGGGTCTTGTCTACCCGTAAACTTATTACTTTGCACAAGATTGATTAACGGTTGCTTAAGCTCGAAATTGTTAGCATTGATCGGTGGAATAACTATAGCATCTTCATACCCCTCGATGGGTGCTTGTAACATTTGGGCCATTGTTCGATTGTCGGCCATTGGAACAACGTTTTGTTCAACAATTGGTTCAACCGGAAGATTTTGTTGTTGTCGACGTCTTCGAGATTGCGAACGAGTGCGCATAAAAAGAAGAATTAAAAATTAAATAACAAAACTTACACTAATTTTTTTTTATTTTTTTTTCAATGAATTTTAACGGTTACACGAAAGAGACTTAAACCAAATAATCAACTACTTCACGGTAGCTCTTGAAAATTGCTTTTCAAGGTGAGCCGTACTTGGTAGAGACACAAATGGCAAGTGTTAAATCTTTGATTACGATTTGGGAACAATTGCAAGTTCACCGGAAATTGAAATGATAATATCTCAATAGAAGATATTATTTGTTGGTGTTCGATTACCAACTTTGTTTATTTTATTTCTTTTTTAAAGGACAATTTTTATGTTTTTGATTTTTCTATTTTTTTTTATCTTTTACTTATACTAAAAAGAAAAGGAAAATATTTTTTACTTTTTATATTTTATGATTTTTTTTTTTTTTTTTGAATTTTTTTTGAATTTTAAAACAAAAATGAAACTTTCGAGGGTGAAAGGATCTTCAAACCAAATCAACAAACACAAAACGAAGGAATCTTGACACTAATCCCCGGCAGCGGCGCCAAAAACTGATTGAGAGTTTTATATACCCAAAATATATATACTAATATAACTTTAAGAGAAATTAAGAAAATTACCAAGTTACCCTTGATAAAATTCACTCTCAAAAATATATAATATAATATATAATACGTATATTAAACCGGGTAAGTATGATCACCCGGGTCGTTTCCCCAACGACTAGTGAAATTGAAACTACGTTTTAGTTCGGATTCTGATTTAAATGAGCAAATGGATGATTTGGTTATCTAAAGCAATAATTAAAATGGACAAAAAAATAATTAAACAATTAAACTAATACGGGAAACAATTAAAATACGACAAATAAACAAGTAAACAAATTTTAATCCCTAAAAATGTAAACTAAAATTATAAACCTAAGATTGGACAAAAGAAAATTTTAGAAAAAAGAAAAATATTTTTTTTTGCTTTTTGGATTAAAGGATATAATTTTTCTAAGATTTAAACTACTTAAAAACTAAAAAATAGTAAAACTATTAAAAATGAAATTCTAAAGATTTTTATAAAAATTACACTAAATAATGAAAGTGTGCAGAAATTTTATAAAAATAAAAGCCCTAATTTTTACTTTTTGCTTAAAGTCTAATTAAACTAATTAAAACCTAACCCTAACTATTAATTAAAACTTAATAAACTAATTAAAAAAAACTACGTTAGGTGACAAACTGTGAAAAGACTTAAGGACTAACGTGCTAAAACATTTAACGGCAAGGATTAACTGGAAAAAAACAACTAAAACAAAAAAATTTACAGAATGGTCCCCTGAGGACATACCCCGACCAACAAACTAAGTCCAATTATAGGCTCAAATTCGAAAATGCTTAACACAAAAAAACTTAAAAGAGCAAAGTTGTAAAGAAAGCTAGGGTGAACAACTTTAACAAAAGCACTATGGTCTGAAACTCACAAATAAGCTCAATAAGAGCTTCACAAAAAAGCTTTACAGAAACTAGGGTTTGGGCTATGTTTTAACCAAAACAGCTAAAAAAGTTCAAAATAAGCTTAATTGAAAAAGGAAAAAAAGATTCTGGAAAGCTTATGAAAATGCTTTAATCTATGAAGCAAAGAAATCTAAGCTCGAAGTACCTTTTAAACAACTAAAATTAAGCATGAACGAGCACAACTCAGTAAAAAAAAGCACAATAGGTAACAAACTAATCCCCAAATGAGCTTAAAAGCTTAAAAAGCTAAACTAGACTCTAAAACTTTAAGGACTTATTAAAATACTTATAATCTATCTAATTAAGCTAAAAACTCTAGGCCCATAAGCTAAATTAACAATTTAAAACCTTAAAATTCCTAAGTACTGTTTTTGGCTTTTTAACTTTTTGATAGCAAAAATAAGCTATGAAAATAAGCTAGAAAATGAAATCTAAAACTTATTCTATATTAAGCTATAACTAGACTTTAAAATGCTAAAAGATAAGCTATTAAATCCTATAATTACTGGCTTAAATTGAGATTTGAATTTCAGCAGTACTAACTAACTTAGTACTGCTGATGTAAAATTCCCTTTTTTAACAGCTGAATAAGCTAAGAAGATAAGCAGTAAAATGAAAACTAAATCCTAAACTATATCAAGCTATATCTAAATTACTTCTAACTTGAATTTAAAAACCTAAATCCTACTTTTACTCAACTAAAAATTAAGCCAAAGGTAGCAGTACTAACTTTTTAGTTAGTACTGGTGGCAGTACTAACTTATTGTTAGTACTAGGTGCATCTTTGCAAACAATGCAAAACGAAAATAAGTAAGTTTAACAAAATCTAAATTATAAAATAATAAAATATATCTTGCTTCAAATGGTTAGCTGAATTGTAGTGGGTAGGGTTTTTTTTGGCAATGAATACATGCGAATAATAAAGTAGATTGCAACAAAAAACATTGTGAGTAAACACACACCACACAATTCCACTTTAAAACCATAAACTTTGACACAAATTACAACATTTCAGCCATTGCCTACCGGCACTGGACAAACACTTCCCACACCAATGCCACACACCATGCAGAAACCACATCAGACCCATTATTTGTGCCAAGTACACGTCCACAACACCAATATCACTTCAGGTATTCCAACAAGGACACCACAGCATACACACCACCTAATCCCCAACCCACCCACACCCCACCTGATAAGAATTTCCACACCCCCCAAACCAAATTGCACCATTCCACCACACTACCTTGAAACCCACTTAGGGGTGCACGGGGCGGGAGGCGGGGTGGGGCGTGGGTTGTTGGTGGGGTTAGGGCATGTGGGAGGGGTCGGGACTGGGTGTAGGGTGGAGTAAAAATGTGTTGAGATAGGGTAGTTGGGACACTTAGGTGATTTGGGGATTTCTACCATCCAAGATTAGATCTTGCCTTTGAACTTTGTTTAAACACTCTATTTAAGTGTGTTTTAGTGCCGAAAATCGCCAAAACCCGAACCCTTAGTAACCTTCACCCATATTTTTATATCAGCCCCCCTCCCATGAGTCCGAACCCACCTGTCACACCCTGCACTAAAACACACTCAAATAGAGTAGTTATAAAACAAAGTTCAAGCAAGATCTAAGCCTTGAGTGCTTAGCTCAACAAATTGCCCAAGTGACATTCAAAAGAGAGATCTCCTGGAGCAAGAATCAACATACTAAACCATGACTTTATCAGATTTCCACATCTAACTATAAAAGC
This sequence comes from Tanacetum coccineum, assembly GCA_026074375.1. Lineage (NCBI taxonomy): Eukaryota > Viridiplantae > Streptophyta > Magnoliopsida > Asterales > Asteraceae > Tanacetum > Tanacetum coccineum. The sequence goes on along the minus strand of BQNB010101237.1, from coordinate 20,128 downwards.
CTTTGCCTAATATTTTAAATTGAACTCTAAGCTTACTTAAAACAATTTCAAAAACAGTACTTTGACTTTGGGAGGTCAAGATATCTAAAACCAAACACCACTTTAATACAAAGGCCATATTATGATTAAGCTACTAAGTTTGAAATCCAGTAAACAAGAGCATTTAATACCGACAATTAATAGATTAATTTACATTAATAAGTAGGATATTCACAACAAAATATACAATTAATCTAATACTTAAGCTACTTTTGCTATATTTTTTGGTTTTTTTTATAGAGGTTTTTAAGACAATAATATGAAAAGTCTATGAGTTTAAACTAAGAAAATTGAAAAACGAAAACAACTATGAAGAAAAAACTCAACAGCACTAATAAGCTAAGAGAAAAAGCAAAAAAGCAGATCTAAATATAGAAAGCAATAATTTCATTAATCAAGGCAGATCAAAGGAAAATAAAAGAGAAACTTACGAAACTCCTCATCTAAACAAGAGGACCAATAAAGGCAGCTACAACACCCAAGCTTAATAATAAGCTAGTGTAAAAGTGCATGGAAATCTCTTCAAGTTTTAAGATCCCCTTCCTAAAGCTCTAATCAATAAAATCCATGTAAGAATAAACTGTTTAAGGTTTAATAAGATTAAAACTGAATTCAGCAAAGCTCTAATTAGTTATAGACTGAAAGAGTCTTAAATTAGCTAAAAACTTATTTAGAGACAATTTTGGCTTATTAGAGAGCATCTGAAAAAAGAAAAGAGAGCCTATAATGATTTTAAACTAAAATTTCATTAATAAAAGTTACTGTTACATTACGTTGAAAAGGATATACAAAACATTTTAAGGGAAATTACATTTAATACGAAATTTAAGCTAGACTAAAAATTACAAAAAAACTAGATATCGATTTTTTCTTGTGTGTGAGAGGTGAGGCCTTCATATAGGTGCTGAAAGAAGCTTCTAGGATCTCTTGCCTTGCTCTCCAATCTTTCAATCTTGGTACAATCTTTTTCAATCATTCAAAGCCTTAATTGTGGCCATTTGATCAAACTGTGGACACCTAAGATTGTCAGCGTGGTCCATTCCTATTGAATTACGTTTGTGCTTCTTTTGTGAGTATTTTTAGTGCAAAAACCCACCATTCCATTGTGCTTTCCTCCATAGGCTACGTGCATAAGCTATAGAGGGATACTAGTGTATTGATTTGACTAATCTCTCCTGCATTTGGTAAACGATCACTTGAATTAACCTAACACCCTTTAATTTACAAAGCCCTTTGTTTGTTTGTGGGTTGAAAGGGGGACTATGGGTAAAGAGTAAAAACCTTCGCGCCTTTTTGACCAGTTAAAACTGTTGGAGTTTGAATAATAGCACAAATGGTCCTTGTGGATCTTCTCCTATTTCGAGCCTATAAACAGTTTGGGAATTATGCAAATTTTAGCCTTGTGTTTTATAATAAGAAGGAAATGGGGCACTTTGTTTTGACTTTTGTTGACCAAGATTGGTTTTTTCTATGACTGGGCTTGACTTTTTCGGCTTCGTTTTGTACTCTTCTGATTCTCGTGTCCGTGCTTGCTTGTTTTTGACTGTTTTCTTATGATTTTTGATTTATCCGTACCTGCACACACAAAACACAAATACAAACATATTTTTGCCATTTTTGGTCTGTTTTGGGTTTAATTGGGTTATTTTAGGTACAAACGGATATGTGTATTCTACACTTATATTGTCAATGTCTTCAATACTCCTCCCCTGATTAAATGTATCCTTTTGAGCACCCAAACTTTCATCATCTGAGTATTCCACTCTTCTTGTGACACCAACCTTGTACAGTTTCTTAAATTTATAAGTTCTTAACCCTGCTTTTTCTCTAACTTTTTAACTCTCAGCTTTAAATTTGTGATCTCCTAAGCTTGAGCAGTCTTAGTATGTTCCAAGTCAAGGACTCTCTCAGACAATTTGGTACACATATTCATCAAATCAGTGAGTTTCAATCTATCCTCACCACTGAGCAGTGGATCATTAAAATGTGTAGGCATAGACTCTTTATTTGGTACATCAGCAGTAGAATCACTAGGGTGAGGAACTGCAGTAGTCTTTTTCTGCTTCCTCCTAGACTGTTTCTTCTAGGGTTTAGATGTAGATGGTTGAATAGTAATGGGTGTCTGTTGAGAAGCAGTAGGAATGCCTGAATCTACACCCTCTTCTTAATTAGCTTAAACCATCATTGTTGCAAACAAGGGTGTTACTCTCCCAGAAAAGTCTTTTCCTTCTCTCTTTATGTTGGCAAAGATTTTCTTTATGTATGAGGGGTTAACATAAATCTTCTTGTGATGTGACATATCACCAGGTTGTTGATTAATAAACACTTGTACAAATCGTGGATACATCAGAAATTTAACTCCTCCCTCTAAGTGCTTTACCATAGCATCAAAAATATACTTGGATAGATTAAATTTTTGGTTTGTGGCCAAGCATATGATTGCAGAGGCCATAGTACTACTGAATTTGTTCCATGTAGTGGTCTTGGCACTAAGGCATTGCGTACTGTATAAATTAATAACTTCTTCATTGTGGAGAACAAGAAAAGCTTTATAAAATGTAAGATTTTGAGAAGGTTTTTCATACCCCATCCTTGCCAGTTCTTCAAAGATAGTAGCAGTTGGCAAACAATCAATACCACCTGCATCTTCTAAGTGAAGATCACTTCTAATGCTTGTCTCCGTGATGATCACCTTCTTCTTATCAACTAGGGCTTGTAACTGACGTTCACCATTAACCGTTTTTGCCTTTGCTGTTGCCCAGAATTGTTCAATGCAAGATGTGTAGATAGTAGGATTGACAGTTAAAGCATAATGAATTTGGTTAGCATTCAGAAAATCAATAATTTCATGAAACCCATCACTTTCAGCAGGTTTTTCCAAGAATGCGACTATATTGTGAGTGTCAGCAAAAGTTAGGGTTGACATTGTTTTGTGATTTGATGATTAAAGATGAAATTGAGTTAGGGTTTACGTTTAGAGAGCGTTTGAATGATCGAAATCGAACAAAGAATCAAATGAAACCCTGAATCGAAGTATTTATAAAATCACCCTCAGTAGCATTAACTTGAACTGGCAGCACTAAATTATGCCTAACAGCATTAACTTAAACTGACAGCACTATGGTATGCCTAACAACATTAAGTAACCCGGCAGCAGTAACTCAACAACATCAATGTAAGCTTAGTAGCATAAATGTATACCAGCAGTAGAAACTTTATGCTTAACAGCATTAAGTTATATTACCAGTATTAACCTAAGGCTAACAGCATTAAGTTTGAGTTACCAGCATTAACTTCAATTTCATTCCAAAAAGGACTTCTATCATTAACTAGTTCTTCTCACAAGCTCTCTTTCTGTTTTTATGCTTACAATATCTCTCAATTCTTTTTGCTCACAAAATCACTCTTTTCTGTTTTTATTCACACGTCTCTCTTTTTATTTTTCTGCTCATAATATCTGTCAATTCTTTTTTCTTACAAAATCACTCTTTTCGGTTTTTATTCACTCTCTTTCTGTTTTTCAACTCACAACATCTCTCTTTTATTTTTGCTCACCAAATCTGACAATTTTGTACAAAGTTCCATCAATTCCAATAGTTTCATACTGTCCTCCCCACTTTCAAGTGTGTAACTTCTTGAGAGAGGTGGATCATTGGACTTTTTTTAAATGTAGACTCAAACCTAGTTTGAGCATCTACATCCCTAATATGGTATCTTGGCACCTGGGACCACTACGTGAATCAGTTCCCTGAGGAAAAGACTCATTAAGTGTTGCTATGGATTGGGTCTTATTTATGTTATCACTGTCATGTTCTGCATCTAAGCTAGAAGCAGAAGTGGCAGCCCTTTCCATTATGTCTTCCCACTCCTTATAGATAGTCTCATCTTCAACAAGGTTAATAGGTCCACTAGACTGAGATATCTTAGTGGTCCTTATGGCTGTCCTAGGTTTGTGGGTCTTTTTAGGTTGATATGATGATGAAATAATAATTGGTTTCTTTATTGTAGAGTTGAGTAAATGTGGATATGGGTTGGGGATCAGTGGGTTGTACTGACCCTTCATCCATATCTACTTGATGTTTTAATGACATTCATTCATTCTCAATTGACCTCCCCTCAAATAATGCTTCAAAGGTTAAGAATTTGCTCAGCAGTTGTAACTTTAATGATATCCCATCAGTACTAACTTTGGCTTATCATTACTAACTTTTGTCTAGCAGTACTAACTTTTGTAGCGGTACAAACAAAATAGTTACCAGTAGAAACCCAATACTAATCATCAATCTCATTACTAAACCTGTATAAGTAGCACTAACTAAGCCTAGCAGCATCAACTTTTGTACAAAGTTTCATCCAGTAGTATAAACTAAGCCCAACAGTACTAAGAGATATCTAATAGTATTAACTCTGTCTTCAATAATTATACAACAACATGCCTCTATTCATCACGAACACACAAGAAAAGACTAGGATGACACATGAGAATCCATGGGATCAAAATTATTTAAAAAATATCCATATTTATGCATAACCCATGAATAATAGTTAAGAACTGTTATCCAAACAGATTAACCTCCCCTCAAACAATACTTCAGAGATTAAGTAATCCAATGCTAGCAATTAGAAAGTTAAACCTGCTAACATCAAAAGCCTTTGTAAGAAGATCTGCAACATTGTGGTCTGTGTGAATCTTAATCACTTAAATCAACTTCTTCTCATAACAATCTCTGATGAAATGGTGCCTAATCTCTATGTGCTTGGTTTTAGAGTGAAACATTAGATTTTTCACAACACAAATGGTGCTTTCATTATCAATGAAAATCTTGGTGTTCATGAAGTTGAACCCATAATTAAGCATTTGATTTTGGATCCATAGCACCTGTCCACAGCAATTAGCAGCAGCAATATACTCTGCTTCAATAGTAGAATTTGCAACTATAGTCTGCTTCTTACATTGTCATGAAATCAACCTCTTGCCAAGAAATTAACAACCTCCTGTTATGGATTTCCTGTCAAGGCTAGCTCCAGCATAATCATAATAGAAAAAGCTTGCAAGTCAAATGGTGAATCCCTAGGATACCAAAGGACCAATTTAGGTTGACCTTTCAAGTATCTAAAGATCCTCTTCACGACATGAAGATGTGACATTTTAGGAGTAACTTGGAACCTTGCACAAGCACAAACAGCAAACATTATGTCTGGCCTAGAATCTGTTAAGTACATCAATGATCCAATCATTGATCTGTATAAATGAACATCCACACTATCAGCTTCTTCATCCTTGATCAATGCCTTGTTAGGTTCCATGAGAGTGCTTTGTGTTTTCACAATGGCAAAATCAAATTTCTTTAATACTTCAGCCACATATTTGTCTTGGCTAATGAAGATTCCATCCTTCTTCTATTGTACTTGTAACCCTAAGAAGAAAGTGAACTCATATAGAATCTCTTGTGCATCAATCCTTCAAACTCATCACATGAGGACTTCTTAGTTGACCCAAAGATGATATCTTCAACATACACCCGACCTAACAAGATATCACCTTTGTCCTTCTTGATGAACAAAGTCTTATCTATAGTGCCTCTTCTAAATCCATTTTCAATTAAGTAGGTAGACAAGGTCTCATACCAGGCCTAAGGAGCTGATGTAACCATATAAAGCTTTTTCTACCTTATATACTTTGTCCAGGGAACCGTGGATCTTCAAAACCAAGAGGTGACACACATAAACTCCTCTCATAGTACTATAAAAGAAGGCACTCCTTTACATCCACCTGGTACACAAAAAACCCCATAATGAATGCATAGGCCCAAAAATAACCTGATTGCCTTCTATCCTAGCAGACAGGAGCAAAAAAACAACATCATAATCAATTCTTTTTCTTGGGTATAAACTTGTGCATCCAATCTTGCTTTTTCTCACTACAATGCCTCTCTCATACCTTTTTGTTTCTAAAGACCCATTTTTTTCTAATGGCCCTCTTGCCATTAGGTAGATTAACCAGTGTCCAAACCTTCTAAAGTTGAAATTATAGAAGCTCCTCTTGCATTGCTTCTATCCAGCTTGGATATTTCAGAGCTGGAATCCCTTTCTTGGTTCCATTTGAGAGAGAAAATAGGCAAATAAGCAGTTTTGATAATCTTTGTGATTTGTCCTCCTGTACTTATTAATGTAACATACCATAGCATGTTCATCAAAATCTTTTTCATTCCCTTGTTAATAGCTGAATTAAGTCTCCATGAATCTGGTCTTAAGGATGATCCCTTGTCATTGAGGGTTGTGGTAATAGACTGACATTTTAGTTTTGATACCAAGTTGTTGAGGTCGCCGCCTGCACCCACAGACTTCATCCTCATAGAGCATTACCAAAAATTACTAGTATCATCCATTAAGAGTCACATTTGAAACAGGTGGAAGTGTATATGCATGTTATGAAAAGGAGAAAATCTTTTCAAATAGATGTCCTCAATGCATTATAAGCTTCAAGCAGCAATAACGGGCGATGAGTATCATCATTATAAAAGATGTGTCTAGCACCACTAACAAGGTGTACTAACATAGTAATACTATTAGTTCTGTAAGGATTCAGACTACGTTGTCTTATGAAGTAGCCTTTAAAATTCACTTCTTGTGGCTTGATCATCCTTCCCATCTTTATTTGAAGCTCCACTTTCTACCATTTCAGTAGGCTTCTCTTCAGCATCTTCTTCACGGACCTTAGGATCTTGAGAGATTAATGGATCAGTTGTGCAGATAGGTATTAGATGTATTCCTGCTCAGTTCTGTCCTTCTTCTCAAGCATGACCTGGTAACAAATGTTATCCTCTAGTTATTCAACAATACCATTAGTATTTGATTTCCTGCAACAACCGGCACATAGTTCATAGATATTGTCAAAGAATCAACATCAAAAAGCCAGTCTGGTCCAATTCCTATCACATTAGGTGAATTTTCAAGAAATCTAATGTTTAAGGTCTCTTCAACTATCCTGGTCCTTTTGTTAAATACTCTTATGGACTTGCTAACTACAGAGTACCCAACAAAAAACCCTCATCGGCTTTTCCATCAAACTTGCCTAGATGATCCCTGTTATTTATGATGGTAACAGGACACCCAAAAGGTTTCATGAAGTCTATCAATGGGGATCTCCCACGAATAAGTTCATAAGGTGTCTTGTTATGAGACTTAATAATTAAGACTCTATTTAGCACATAGCAAGCAGTATTAACTGCTTTAGCCCAAAAGGTAGTTGGCAACTTAGAGTCAACTAACATAGTTCTTGCAGCCTCTATCAGTGTTCTATTCCTCCTCTCAGCAACACCATTCTGCTGAGGAGTCCTAGCAATACTGAATTCCCTCTTAATCCCCTTCATTTAACAGAACTGATTCATTACACTATTTTTGAACTCAGTTTCATTGTCACATCTGATAAATTTTACTTTATGATCTACTTGATTTTCTATTTCTGTTATGGTCTTTAATATCCCACTAGTCTCATCCTTAGTGGCCAAAAAGAATACCTAAGAAAATCTACTAAAGTCATCAGTGACAACTAGGTAATAAGACTTTTTCATTAAACTCTTAACATTTGTAGGACCAAATAGGTCCATATGAAGCATATGTAAGGGTTTGCTGATTGAGTTTACAAGTTTGGCCATACAGGAGGCTTTGTGTTACTTTCCTTTCTGACAAGCAACACAAGAATGATTATTTTTAAAAGTATTTGAAGGCAAACCTTTAACAAGGTTTCCCTTCCCAAGTTTATTTATGTTTTTAAAGTTTATGTGACCAACCTCTATGCCATAAGTTGGATTCATTAATTGTGGCCTTAGCAAAGAGGCAAGTTAAACCTTTAGTAGGAACAACACTCTTTAGGTCAACACTGTAAATGTTATCCTTTCTTGGAACTCTCAGCAAGACTTGACTTTCATCAAGTAGCTTAAAGTCAAAAGATAAGACAAGACATTCAGTGTCAGTAAAAAGAACATTATTCTTTTAGTCACAGATTTATGACACACTAAAAAAGTTATACTTAAGCTCCTTACAAAAGTACACATTATCAAAATCCAATGTTCCTGTTTTAATTTTACCTTTTCAAGAAATTCTACCTTTACCATCTCTAAAGGAAACAAATCCACCATCATAATCTTCATACTCAGTAAGATAGCATTTGTTTCCAGTCATGTGCCTTGAGCAACCACTGTCAATAACTCCTTTTTCCTTGTACTCTTTCTGTTGTGGGTTGCCCTACACATAAAATAAGAGAATTAGACTCTTTTGGGGATCCAAGCCATTATAGACTTGGATCTGCCTAGTGCATCAATGTAAGAATATTTCTTGAAAGTATTTGATGCACTACTGTTTTATGCTTTTCCAACCCAACATGCTGAGGGCCTTAACAACATTACGCCCATTTCCCTTATTTCCACTACTAACTAGCCTATCCTAGCAGTTATATCTTTTACCCTGACAAGTATTTAACCTTTTTATTGAAAATACTATTTTTTGTATTCTAAAATACTTGTATGAATGGCCTTGTGAGTTTGAATAACCATTTTTATAAGCATTTGAAATTGGTCTAGATTATTCATAGTTGTGTTTGAGCCAGTAGTAATTAACGGTCTGACAGCATATTAACAACTTGCACAGCAGTATTAATTTTGCCAGACCTAGTTAGTACTGCTTGAGAACAAATTTTCTATAAGGTCTGGGTGGAGACCATTTTATTAGCAAGTTATTGTAATTCACCCACTTGCTGTTGTTCCACACTGGTCTTTAACCTTTTTATCACACACAGTAAAACGATTCACAAAACTACCACAAATTAAAACAATCTTTATTAATCATTTTAAAGTCACGTCCTATCCTTGGGACATAGATATTACTAGCTTCATTTTGGTTCCCTCTAGGATATGTGGTTATGTTTGTTTTAGATGTATCTACCTCTCTATTTTGTTTCCCTAGCAGTCTTAACAAAATTTATCTTTCAGTGCTAAAGAACTAACAGTTTTTATCCTTAGAGTATAATTTTCTACCTTACTTTCATCATAAAATTCCCAATCTCAATGACTGGAGGGTCTAAAGATGTTCTTCTACAATTTTAGGTTCTACCTGCATCACCAATATTTTTTACATTACAGACTCGTGATTATGACTCAACTGCCTTAAACATTACTATGTGTAACAACTATAGTAACATCCAAATTCTACTTTTAACTATTCATTCATAATGTTAGATCAGGTTTGGCGAGGTATGAAATTCCTATAAAATGTGGGGAACTGCATGATATCCCTTATCAATTTGACCTTATATTCTCCGATTTTCTAACATCTCAGATCATTCAAAGCTTTCTACTGCAGGAGAAGTCTGCAGTAAAGAAGCTGCATTATATCCTAGTCTAAGTTTAAACTTTCAATGACTTGACTGTTCCAGGCAAAATATTCAAAGATTTAGATGAATTCTGAAAACATCCTAATGTTAGTTTTAACTCGTCTCTCTTTTTCTGGTTTTTCTAATTTCTTTTTGTTTTCATCTAAAGCAGTGTCTCTTAGTTTGACTTCAAGTTTTAAAACATTAATGCTTTCTTCAAACACAGCCTCATTTTTCTTATAGTGAGCTAGTATAGCTTCTACTGATTCTAAACCTACTTTATAAGATACTAAATTAAATTGAGACCTTTTGTAATCTAAAGACAAACTATCATATTGTTATTTGAGAGTAGCATAAGCTTTTACACATGATTTAGAACAAGAATCTACCTCAGAATCTGAACTGGAAGAACTTCCTAAAGATGTATGTGCAATTAATGCAAAGTTTGTAGGATGCTCTTCCTCAGCTTGGTAGCTCCAATCATACCCTCCAATTCTATCTTGAGCAACCAAGGAATTTTTAGTGGGAGTTTCTACTATCACGGTTCATTACTATTATCTTATTCTCTGTTATTCCTGATTCTAAGCCTTACATTTGCTTGCAAATAACCAAATTTTATGACAATTGTAGCATCATTATCTCCGTCTTCATGAATCATACCATAACTTCTAAGTGCTTAAAATCCAAAAATAAGCATTTCTCTAAGCATTTTAAGCATCACATTTTCTTTAAAGTATTACCTTTCTAAACTTGTGATGTCATTCTTACTACATGTTCTCTTATGTTGATAGAATGCCTCCCAAAAGGACGTCAACATCCGAAACACCAGCCATAACTTTGGATGCCATCCGGCAACTGACTGCTGATTTTACTGCAGCCCTGGAAGCACAGACTGCTGCCATGGCAAGTGCTAGTAATCTTACTGGAACTCCTGCAGTGAAAACGGGAAACTACAAAGAGTTTATCAGCTGTCAACCTTTCTGCTTTAATGGTACGGAAGGAGCAGTAGGCCTTATTCGCTGGTTTGAACGAACCGAATCAGTATTCTCTCGAAGCAGATGTGCTGAGGAAAATAAAGTAACATTTGCTACTGGTACTTTAACTGACGATGCCTTATCCTGGTGGAATGCATATGCCCAACCTATGGGAATAGAGCAAGCTAATCGAACCACCTGGACTGAGTTAAAAAGGCTTCTGACAAACAAGTATTGTCCCCGGACTGAGATCAGAAAAATGGAAGAGGAACTTTACAATCTGAGTGTAAAGGGAAATGATCTTAAACCCTATGTTAGAAGATTCCAAGAATTAACCACCTTGTGTCCAAACATGGTGCCAAACAATGAGAAACTCTTGGAAGCTTTTATCGGAGGTCTACCTCGAAGCATTGAAGGAAACGTTACTGCCTCGAAACCTCAAACTTTGGAGGAAGCCATCAACATATCCCAGAGGTTAATGGATCAGATAATAAAACGCGATTCTGTGCAAGAAACCAATGATCATAAACGAAAATTAGAAGATAAGAGAAACACCATCGACAACAACAACAACTACCCCAAATACCACAACAATAATAACCACTTCAACAATCGCAAAAATGACAACTACCAAAATAACCACAACAATCACAACCGTAATGATGATTACCACCACCAGCAGAATAGAAGACAAGAACCTGTTAGGACTTATCCTCCCAAAAGATACCATGGAAACCTTCCTTTGTGTACAAAATGCACCCTGCATCACACAGGAGATTGCACTGTCAAGTGTCGAACTTGCAACAAAGTGGGTCATCTAACCAGAAACTGCAGAGACAAAAGATCAACCACTTAAAACAACTCTTGAGGATATTCAAGTTCATCAAAATCTTCTTCAATCTGAAAACTCCGATCATCAAGCTACAATCTTTGTCATTTGTTATTTTTATCCTACTACAAGATACGTAACATAAGTATCAACTCTTTTAAAGTTTCGTATGTAAAGTTATCCATGAAATAATAAAGTGATGATTCCGTTACATCTTGTTATCTAATGGTATCAAAACTTGTCATCATTTGTCAATTCCATCGATTCTATTATGTTCAACTCTGAATACTCTCCTCATACCTTTATTATCATCCTTGATTATATAGGCGTCAGTACAATCAACACCTGAATATTATCTAACAATTCATTTTCTACACATTACCATATTGTGTTTTTATGCTTAGGTAAGACGATTTATGATCATCTTATTAAAATGAATTAGGTCACTTCTTCATTTGAATAAAGAAATTATAAATCTCTGAACTATGAATTTATAAATTCTCACCAAATTATAAATAAGTAGGCTTAAGTAACATACGTACAAACAAGTTTCTTTCAATCTGTTTGTACAAACAATCCCTTAATCATTATCATTATTACCTTCATTTTCATTATTATCTTCAATATCTGTTCATTTCCAAATCTGTATCTCACGTGATTAGCAACTCTCTTACAAATTCATAATCATTCTTTGACATCACTTATTCCATGATCTCCGTATTCTAAAAAAAATAATTTCTCTTTTATATTCTGCAACGTAATAACAAGGAAACACACAAGAACTATACAATGTCAAATGATTTCAATACCACTAGGTATGAAAATTTTGACAAAGACTTGTGATAGCATTCTTATTGGGGAATCACACAAGAATCTATACAATGTCATAATGATTTCAATACCACTAGGTCATGAAACAATTTTACCCGACCCCAGATTTGTGATAGCATTCTTTCGATGTTGACTTTTAAAGCGTTAATGAATAATGGATTCTTTACGATCAGAGGAGTATCGTTTCAGCAAAAGCATGGTGGGCCATAACCACAGTGTTTCGTAAAATAGGAAGTATTTTATCCTAGGGTTCTATAGGATCTGAAGAAATTCTATTGGCTATCATCAAGAGGTAATATGTTTGAAAATAAGTTGATGTTGTGAAGGAAGTAATTATAATTTATGGGTGTATAACATAATTTATTATGATCACACCGTGGATTGTAACTGATTAACCCTAACATTAAAAATTAAATTCATACCTGTACCTACACATCTATTCACTATAACTTTCAATTAAATCTCGGGGCTCAACTCCCCGACCACGAGATTTCTGTAAGGGGTGGAGACTATAACAACCCAAGAATTTTCATCAACTGCAAAACCTATTTTACTATTATCATAATTATACGGGGAAATTTTTCGCTTTATTACATTACTTGCATTGTCAATATCTCAGTATGTCATGTAACTTACATAACTAAAGTAAACAAGCTCACGCAACCTATCTATGGCAATCCTGTCTTCATATATGTCAAGCAAATATCATAAAATGTCAAGGTCAATATCTTAATATCCTTTATTACCAAAGTCATTATTTCCTATTAATGTACCATTCGCAACGTTATATCAAAACGGGCTTTAAACCGTTACCGTATACCTCTAAACCCTAAATTCCATGAAAGATTAACATCTAAAGTATATGCACAACTACTAACACTATGTACAAGTAAGATAACATTCTCATTTGAAATTTAAAACTCCTCAAGTCAAGTACAAGTCTTATCAAGCACAATGTACAATTCATTAAGCATGATCTCTAAAATAGCCGTTTTACCTCCGTTTTCATTCTAGTTTCTTCACCACCACTCTTGTGCAAGCTACTACACTCAATGTATAATGTGTAAACCCTAATTATTCTATTCATAATCTTTCATACACATTTTACTCTTAAAACCCTAATTCAAAAGTCAGAAACCCTAACCCGAGCAAAATAGTAAATCATGACCCGTTTCTTGGTTTTTATCCATCATAACCCCAAACCAACACTCAAATAAGTTGTAATAACTTAAATTACAACATTAACAATCATATCCTATCATCATTTCATCATTTCAACAACAATATTGTTGGGAATTACAAATTTTAAGATTACAAAACCTATTAGACGAAATGAAGAAAGAAGAAACAATGAAGGACCAAATATGTAATTGTTTAGTTAGCTTAGATAGTAAGCTAGGGTTTGGTTGTAAACCCTAGCCACCTCTATTATATAAAGAGGGTTTTAGTTAGGTTTGCACTCACCAGTTCCAGTAACAATGTAGATCAAAGGTGTGTGTGTGTGTTAACTAGGCGTCAAGCCTTATAAGGCGCCTAGGTTATTAGTTAATAGTTAGCTAGTTTCTTTGTTAATGATTAATGAAGAAAACCTTATTAGTAACTTTGATCTTGTTATCAATTATTATTCCGCTGTGTGTTGATCATTGTTATTATATCCTAGTTGAGTCCAGATCTTGGATTCTACAAATATTCAAGAATTAAACCCAGAAAACCCTAATCTAGTTTTAACCCTAAAACCTAAAACTAGGCCCTAGTTCAGAATTGGATCAATCTATAAAACATAGGATCTGAGAAATATCAATAGGATCTGGATATTAAGTGAAAACACTATGTTGTAGCCCTATGTCTTGTGATCATTTTGCGGGTGGAATCAACCCGATTCGATGTCGGATGAATTAGTTACATCCGAAATAACAAAGGTACGCAGATTCTGCACACCTGTAGTAAATGGCTATTATCTATAAATTTTTCTATAGTAACCCTCAAATATGTAAAACTAAACGTTGTAGAGGACTCAAATATCTAACAATGCTCAGTGGTTTGAGCTTCAACGGAATTACGGTTTGTAAATGGCAACCATTTTACCGACTCTGAAGTTGGCTGTCCAAAAACAACCATGTATAAATCAAACAAAACACCCCTAGAACGTCTAGAACCACCTCTACCTTGCATTCTAGCCTTAATTACTCATCCCCTAGCCTCTCCACATCACCCCCCATGTGTCCTAACCTGGTTATCAAAGTTTCTTGGCCTCTAAGTGTTGCTAACACTATAAATAGGAGCACATATACTTCATTCTAACTCATCCCCCACTTCTTCTTTCTATAACCCAATTGAGCAAACATTCTCTGCTCCATATGATCCTAGGATCATATAAGAAGATCAAGCAAGCGAAGCTTTGAAGATTTGAAGCCCCGGGAACAAGATACAAGGCGTACGAGTGGAAATACTACCCGAAACGACCCATTTCCACCATTTTTGCTCCTTGAAGCTCAAACCCAGGTTTTGAATGTTCTACTTCTGCTACTACACCCTTATAATGTTCATATGATCCTAAATATACTCTTGTTAAAGTTTCATAACTCAATTCATGCTCATTTTCCGTTTTGATCCAAAACCGTACACCCGAAACCCTAATTTCGCGTTTTTCTTAAAACTAAATGTTATAATGATTAAATATTGTTATAATCTATCCTAACATGCTTAAATAATGTTAAAATAACTACTTTATTTATTAATGAAGGAATTTGAACTTAAAACCTACGCGTTTACGTTTTGAAACCCTAATTTGACCCGTTTTACTTACTAGCTTAATGAATCGTTATTTTAAACTTGCGTTGCGTTAAATCTTCATATTTTAGTTTATTATAACTTATAAATGTCTAATGATATGTTAAAACAAGCTTGCATGGCAATTTGGACATGTTTTGTAATTATAATCCATGCAAGGGGTATATATCGTAACTTTCTGAAACTTATAACTAAAGGGGCTGAATATGTCATTTTATCAAAGTTATAACTATAGGGATCTATTATGTCACTTTTCAAACTCCAAGGTTTACTTGGTATATCAATAAAAGTTGAAGGACCAAAGTCGTTTACCAGGCATAACTTTAATTAACGCTTCTCATGCTTAACATTTCCAGATATGGATTAAAACGCTTAAAAACCGATTATATCATATCACAATACTAGGGAGCTTCATATTAAGGAGTTTCATCTTGGTATTACGTTCTGACTGAGTTATTGGGTTTGAATAAAACGCTTAAAACCGATCATCCGGAAGCTATATTTTTGTACACCCAGTATAGGGAGCTTCATATTAAGAGGTTTCATCTTGGTATTACGTTCTGACTGAGTTGTTGGGTTTACGATTTAAAGTGCCCTAGCTCCTCAAACGTTTACTGAATGACTTCTGAATTATGATGGCCCGAACGGTGATACAATAATTCCAAACTCTTCAATCAAACTCTTAACTCTTAAACCAAAAGTGCTAAAAGTAAAATCTTCATAAGACTTGACATTTTCTACTTAGGTTGTGTGACGTGGTGTCATTATCATTTTGCTATTTCAACCTTCCTGGTTAAGATTGTGATAAAGGCCCGTCAGCTTTTCTTTTGGCATATTTATTACATCTACATATCAGGTGAAGTTCATAACCTCGCCTTTACTTATTTTTTAATGTTTTATAAACCCGCGAGGGGGATACATGCTTGTTACAAACTCTTTTATATACTCATAACAATGTGAATACCTTTCTCAATGGGAAACTTAATGAGTTCATAATCTCACATACTTTATAAACCTGTGATACCTGATATAAACCATGAATGCAAGTGTTATGCTAAACTATATGCTATCCTGATATATTATTGCCTAGGTACATGGAAATATCTATTTGGGTAGTATCTCCCAATATCTCTTTAATGTCTCTTTGGGTAGTATCTCCCAATATTTATTTGGGTAATATCTCCCAATATCTCTTAAATATCTCTTTGGGTAATATCTCCCAATGTCTCTTTGGGTAGTATCTCCCAATATCTCTTTAATATCTCTTTATCTCTTTATGTGATTCATGAGTTTAGGGTGATAATACTGTTCACTATGACAATAATGTTCTTCATAACAATTATTCCTGCAATACCAACATTTCCAATTATGATAACTTGTATTTAACTATTACATTTCAAACCTATGAATTTCACTCAACCTTTGTGTTGACCCTTTTTAGCATGTTTATCTCAGGTAATTGAGCAAGTTGCGGTACGGAGTGGCATGGACTCGAAGGTGGCTGAACTGTTATCATTCAAACATGATGTTTTAGATTTTGGGACCGATCATTTTTGTTAAAAAAACTCTGGATTATAATGAATGATAACTAAATTTTTTCCAAAAACGTCTCTTTTAAAGTTGTTTCTATTGATTATGGATTGTTTTGTATCCATGAAGTAATAACCCCAGATTATCTTCTCGCGGCTATATTGTAAAATGGGGGGTGTTACAGATGGTTTCAGAGCCTTGGTTATAGAGAACAAGGGTCCAAACTTAACTATAACCACATTTCATTTTTCAGCCATCAAAGTCCTCTCGTGCCACTACATTCCGGATACAAGTAAGTAAAAGATACATATCAATTATACTCTTACATAAATACTTTATGTTTATTTACAAAACTGGTTTGTTATTAGAACGATGTCTTCTCACACCACTCTACTTCCGGATATTGTGGATGCTTTTCCTCTATGAATATTTCTCAACTATACTTCGGTTTCGCCGATTAATTTCCCAGCTTCTTCAGGAGTGTTCTTTTAAACTCTTGGAAAGCTCTACAGATAATATGATCCCACCTGTTTTCTCTTTTTCTACATTTTAATCCTTGTTTGTAAGGACGTACATAAGCAATTTTTAGGCTAAGGAATCACCTATTTCATCACCAGATCCTATTAACTTCACCGCTATTTTTGACTCCATTCCGGTTTTATCCCCATCATTTACTATTTGGATCCTCAATATTGCTTTGTTCTGAAAGAAACATTTACCACCTAAGAAGCGAATTTGTTCCTCATCTTCTTCTCCATTTATTTTATCTAATTCATCCGGGAATCAAACCTATGAATTTGGTATCACCATCTTCCTCAACGCAGAATTTTGATTATGTCCGAAAGTAAGATGTATCTGAAACCATCATGAGGGACTATATTGATAGATTATTTTGATTATTTCTTAGGATTGAACTCGTTCTTCACCACAGCGAGTAAATGGATGAAGGGGAGGAGTATTGGTAACGATATAAAGACTGAACTCATGGAAATCCGGATGGCATGTGGGGCTTCTTCAAAAAGAAGCGGTTAGGGCAAAAGGATAAGATTGCCTTTGCTTACTACAGAATTTCCGAATCTTAACAAATCTATTTAAGAAAATCCAGATAGTATAAAAAGTCAGGAGGATCTTTAGGATGTCATCTACCGGCTCAGAATCAACAAACTCTTAGAATAGTTATAGCTTTATCCTAGCCATGGGATGTGTGGTATAAATAAAAACGCTTGTCAAATCTTGACTATGTACAGTAAGAAGGCAAGTTATTTATAAAGGCAATCCCGTTTCGTACCTTATTTCATAAAACCAGCTTATATCTCTTTCATCACCATCTCCATCATTTGCATCATTATCTCCGTCTCCATGAATCATACCATAACTTCTAAGTGCTTAAAATCCAAAAATAAGCATTTCTCTTTAAGCATCTTAAGCATCACATTTTCTTTAAGCATTACCTTTCAAAACTTGTGATATCATTCTTACTACGTGTTATCTTATGTTGATAGAATGCCTCCCAAAAGGACGTCAACATCCGAAACACCAGCCATAACTTTGGATGTCATCCGGCAACTGACTGCTAATTTTACTGCAGCCCTGGAAGCACAGACTGCTGCCATGGCAAGTGCTAGTAATCTTACTGGAACTCCTGCAGTGAAAACGGGAAACTACAAAGAGTTTATCAGCTGTCAACCTTTCTACTTTAATGGTACGGAAGGAGCAGTAGGCCTTATTCGCTGGTTTGAACGAACCGAATCAGTATTCTCTCGAAGCAGATGTGCTGAGGAAAATAAAGTAACATTTGCTACTGGTACTTTAACTGACGATGCCTTATCCTGGTGGAATGCATATGCCCAACCTATGGGAATAGAGCAAGCTAATCGAACCACCTGGACTGAGTTAAAAAGGCTTCTGACAAACAAGTATTGTCCCCGGACTGAGATCAGAAAAATGGAAGACGAACTTTACAATCTGAGTGTAAAGGGAAATGATCTTAAACCCTATGTCAGAAGATTCCAAGAATTAACGGTTCTATGTCCAAACATGGTACCAAACAACGATAAACTCTTGGAAGCTTTCGCTCGTCTCTCATCTTGGAAGCTCTTTATCGGAGGTTACCACGAAGAATTGGAAAATACTTGGAAGCTTTCAAAAATTATGAATTTCATTCAACCTTTGTGTTGACCCTTTTTGCATGTTTATCCAGGTGTAATTGAGGTCAAGTTGCGGCACGGTGTGGCATGGACTCGAAGCTGGTGAATGTTTTCATGCTAACATAATGTTTTAGATTTTGGGACCTGCATTTTTGGTTAAAAACTCTGGATTTAATGAATGGATAACTAAATTTTTCAAAACAATCGTCTCTTTTAAGTTGTATTTCTCTATGAATATGATTGTTTGTATCCATGTGAAGTAATATCCCAGATTAGCTTCGCCGCTATATTGTAAAAATGGGGGGTGGTTACAAGATTGGTATCTGCGCCATGGTTATTGAGAACTAAGGTCAAAACTTACCTAATAACCTCATTTCTGAGAGATTAGCCATCAACTGCGCTCCTCCATGCCACTACATTCCGGATCAGTATGTAAAGATACATAACTATTATACTATATTATATCATAAATAACTTATGTTATTTACAACTGGGTTGTTAACAAAACGATGTCTTCTCCCAACCGCTCTACTTCCGATTTTGAGGATGCTTTTTCCTCTATGAATATTCTTAACTATACTTCGGTCTCATCGGATTATATCTCAGCTTCATCGGAAAGCAGTTCTTTTAAAGTTGTTTTCTATGATTATGATTGTTGTATCCATGAAGTAATACCCCAGATTAGCTTTCGCCGCTATATTGTAAAAATGGGGGTGTTACATGGTTAAGCTCTCAAATAAGCCGTCTAAGCTTATTGGTGGCTTATAGACCTCGTGGGTTCACGAAATTGGGCCGTGAAGTCCCAATAAGGGTCCATTTGGTTTTAAAAGGTATAAGGGGTTTATATTGGTTGAAATAAGTTTGTAGGATTCTAAATAAGCTCGTTGAGCTTATAAATAAGCTGTGGGTTTTTCCTGATGGGCTTATTAGGCCCCTTTGGTTTGTACGTGGCCATTTGGGCTAGAAAAAGGCCTGATAGAAAATCCACTTGTGCAGGTAACTTATACACAAGTTCATAGGTTTTCTAGGTAAGTTAAGCTTATTACTAAGCCGTGGCTTTTCCACACTTGGGCTCGTTATGGACTTGCGAGTCCATTTAGGGTCCAATAACTTGCATAGAGTTAATATGAGTCTTATAAGCATATAAGTCCCATAATAAGCTTGTGGAGCTTATTAATAAGCTATGGGCTTATTGTCTAGTTTGTTGGGCCCGCTAGTGGTTCGTTAGGCCCGTTAGAGTTGTGTTAGGGTTTTGTAACTTATCTCGACCCATCCCGAACAACCCCAGTGCGTATATTTATAGTGTACACCCCTTTATCAAGCCAAACAAGTCATTAAGTATTATAATATGTGATGAGTATGTAGTTTTCGTTCCCAACATGTGTTGCCAAGCCTCACGGCCAAATCTTTACGTATGCATGTAAAGTTTAAACGTTCGAGCTTATTCACAAGGTCCTATTACGTGCCTTATGGCTTTGGTTCACCACACAAGTCGATATATGTTATCTGTACTACTATATAAAGCATTTATAATGTGGACCCATTAAAAATTAAGATAAGAAGGTGCAATCTTGACCATCTATCTCATTTTTGGGAATCACATCATAAAGTGACATGT
>BQNB010101236.1:0-12054 GCA_026074375.1 Tanacetum coccineum | reverse complement strand
ACTTTAATGTCATAGTCAGCTTCTTCAACATCGAGATGAATGACTGGAGAAGGTGTTTTTGGATTTGTTTGTGAGGTACTTGTTGATGGTTCATCTTGATCAATTATAGTTGAGGAAGGTGTACCAGTTGAAACAGCAGGTTCTGGAGCAATGACTGCATGAACTTGAGGATCAACACATGGTGGAGGATTAAGGTACTCATCAAACATTGGTTGAAACAAAATTTCCCATTCGTTCTTTGTTGGTGGAATGTTTTGCATGAGTCCTGAACTAATTTTTCCAGGAGTCATAAGTTTATGCCTGAGTCCTTAACTGAATTGTTCAGAAGCCATTGCTGTCAACTCATCAAAATCAACATGAATAGTTTCAATAATCATTCGGGTCCTTTTGTTATAGATTCTGAATGCTTTCTTTGCGGGAGCATAACCAACAAAAATTCCTATATCAGCTTTAGGTTTTAACTTACCAAGGTCTTCATTGTCATTAGTGGGATAGCAAAGAGCACCAAAGACACGGAAATAAGATAAGTCAGGTTTTCTATCATGGAGAAGTTCATATGATGTTTTGTTATGACATTTTCGAATTAATAATCGGTTTTAAGTATAGCAAGCTGTCGCGACTGTTTCTGCCTAGAGAAATAACAGAGCCTTTGAAAAGATCAACATTGTGCGAGCAGCTTCCACTAAAGTACGGTTTTGTCTTTCGACAACTCTATTCTGTTGTGGTGTGCGAGCAACGGATGTTTGATGTGAGATTTTGACTTCTTCATAGTAATCTTTCAGTGTCGGATTAACAAATTCTGTGCCATTATCAGTCCTGATATTATAAACGGTTACATTCAGACGAACTTGAATCATTTTGAGGAATTTGATCACGAACTCTAGGACTTCATCCTTTGATCGTAGAAAATTCACCCATGTAAACCGAGAATAATCATCAACGATAACCAGTATATATTTTCTCCCATTGATACTTTGAATCCTCATTGGCCCGCAAAGATCCATATGCAGCAGATAGAGTTTTTCTTGAATGGAGTCTTTAGCTTTGGGTTTGTGGGAGTGTTTCTTGCTTTTACCAAGAGCACAGGCAGAGCACAAGTGATCCTTCTCATACTTCAGTTTTGGAAGACCTCGGACAAAACCATGTTTGGCAAGAGAAGTGATATGATCTAAGTTTAAATGAGATAATCTTTGATGCCATAACCAAGACTTGGTCTTTGAGGCCTTAGACAAGAGACATATTAGAGAGGAGAGCAACAAATTGTCCATAGATAAAGTATATAAATTTAAACCCCTAGATCCCTTGAGTAGATCAACACCGTCTAAGTCACGAATAAAATAGGTGTGTTTGCGAAAAGCTACTTCGAGATCGGAATCACAAAATTGACCCACGAAGAATAAGTTGTAACCTAACCCTTCCACATAATAAACTCGAGAGGTTATAACATTTCCCATTTGATAGTCTACATAACCCATTATCTTAGCAATATGATCATTCCCAAATCTGACGGTACCCAAAAATTTAGTGACGAAGTTGATGAGTTAAGAGAATTTCTAGTCATATGCTTTGAACAGCCAGAGTCTAAATACCAAAGAATAATTTGGACAACCTGCAATCGTTAAGAGAAGAAGATGGAACATCGAAAATAGTGGATCCCCAAGATTGGTTAGGTTCCTTAGAGTTAGAAGTTTTAGATTCTACAATCTTAACTTTGCTACTGGAACCTATAGATCTTGTTGCTTTTGGTCTCTTACTATAAACTAAGATACCTTGAGTTGGTGTAGCTACTGATTTGGTAGAGGTTTCCTTAGTAGGCACTACTTTAGTGGAGGTAATCCTAGTTAAAGGGAACCTATTTCCAACTATAGTAAAGGTCCTACCTATAGGTTTTCAACTATATCCAATTTCATTAAACACATTGCCCGTAGGTTTCCATACTTTTCTCATTTTATTTCGTTTAGATTTAGATTTAGCATGCACATTCACATAATCCATAACACACATATCATGACTAGCATCGAACAAACATTTGTTACAGATAGCACAAATAGATTCAAACTTAGCATTTCTCACATAATGCTTAACATGTGCATTACTAATAGGTTCAGAAACAGAATTCATCTTATTCAAACTAGATTTAACTTTCCTAGAGTGGTCTTCTACTTTATTCTTCTGATTGCTACTTGGTGGTCGCGTGATCCTATTGTTCTTTGTATTGCCTGATGGCTTTGATCCACTAGCACTAGTAGTAGGTTTTACACCTGTAGAAGTCAACAAAAGCTTGTTAGAATCTTTGGTTTTAAGAGAATCAGTCTGCTTGGGAATATTGTTTGAAGATGTAACAGGTTCAGCAAATCTAACTCTTTTGTCCTTGTTCATTGGTGTGACAACAACTAACTTCTCACTAGGTTTTGGTGAAATAGGGCATGTCTGAGATACATAGACTAACAATTCCTGAACATGTTTTGTAAACAGGCAAGCAGATTCTAATAGAGGTTCACTAGGATTCTGTGTTCTAGAGCGTTCTACAAATCCACAAAGAGTGTCAGTATTTCTATACTTTTTTTTTTATTTTTTTTTTTGTTCTTCTCAATATAAACCTCATGGGCATCCCTATTGTTCTTAAGTATATGAGAAATAGGTTCTATGTCAAGCTTGAACATTCCTGGAGCAATAGTGGCACTAGGTTTTGAAACAGCAGTATCGACAATATTTTTCCCTTTAAGTTTCCTTAGTTCATTTTTCAATGCTGCAATAGCAAAAACCTTTTCTTGAAGTTAAGCATTTAAATCTGAATTTTCAACAGACTTTGCATTAATTTGAGCAATTAAAGAGTCACAATGTTCTTTTGACTGAACACATGTATTGAGTCAAATTGGTCTTTTTAAATTGATTTCAAATGCTCTCGTTCTTTTCTTAAATTTTCATTTTCAGAAAGTAATTGTGCCACACTATGCTCCAGCTCAATGTTGATTGTTTCAATCTCATCAATGTCTTTCTTTACATTTTCCACATTATCTTTTCCACTTAACAATTTAATCCTATCTTTTAACTTTTTTATGACCGTGCCCTTTTCTTGTGATTGAGCTTTCAATTCATTTATTTCAAATAAATGATTAAATGTAGGAGCATTTTGGTTTTCACGAAAATTGTCCTTTTGAAAAATTTCTTGATTCAGCTGAGTTGTTAATTCCAAAGAAATGCAATGCTTTTCAAGTGTTGAGTAACTTTTCAAAAGTTTATCGTAAACATCCTTTTCAATCCAATCTTTCTTTTTCAGAAGCTCAGTCTCAAGTTCCAGATACTTATTGCATCATTCACACATGACTTTTTCACATCAAGACTATCCACAGAATTTACAGCAATATGCGCAATTTCTTGAGACAGGATTTGTTTCAGGAGTTGATCATTATTAATGCTAAGTTATTTGATTTGAATTTCAAAAGCATTTTTCTCTACAGAACACTGATCAACAGCCGCTTCCATTTGGTTAAAAACAGTTTGAACTTCAGTAATTTCATCTAAAAGAGTTTTATCAAACGCATTAAATGTGTCTTTTAAAACCTTAAAAAATGGAATTATTTTTACAAAACACGCTTTGGTATGTTCAAAACCCCACGCACCAGCAGTAATAGCATCGGATGTGGTTCGCTTTTTCACAACCTTGTCAAAATTGGCCAGTTGATATTTTAGCTTTTTAAGACTTTCATTTACCAAACTTACCTTAGGAAGTTCACTAGGAGCTTCAATTCTAACAGGTATATGTGACGTAACGGGTGTTTCAGAAAAGGACGACTGTTTTAACCAGAAAGCTTGTTCTGTAGACAATTCTTTTTTAGTAACAAAATGTTTACCAAAATCTTCTTTTATCTTATTCAACTTGGAATAATCAATTGGAGAAATCTTAATTTTCTTTTCTATTGAAATTGGATCATTTTATTTATCAAGTATCTTTGATCGGCTCTCTTCTTCCAAAATCAATGTCTCTTCATTATCAGTCACAGAAATCACAGCATGTTCTTTAGCAATAACACTACCATCATATAATGTTGGTTGAATCCGCTGAGCTTTTATAAGATTGAACGGATTTTAATAACCAAGAGCTTGTTTGTGAGTGTCATTGTAAAAAACTTGTGGTTTCGTTAGCATATGCATTGCTTACGTAGATCGATACATCTTACAAATAATATTCTCTAGTTCTTTATTTTGTTTATCCAAAACAATTTCCTTGTCAATGTATTTAGACTCTTTTTCTTTAGATTCTGTTTTGAAAACAATTAATGTTTTTGATTAAGACTCCTTTTCTTTGACATGATTAGAAAGAGTTTCTTTAAGTGTATCGATCTCCTGCTGAAAAGCCGCAAGCTTTGCATTTCTATTCCGAATTAAGTCATCCATTTGAGAATCGATTAATTTTTCACATTTGTTCAAATCAACATTTTGTCTTTGTTCAAAAATGGTGAGACGTTCTTTATATCTCTTAAGCTCATCGGTTAAGGATTCATTTTCCATTTATTTGTCTAATTTTCCTTATCTAAATGAGCTACGTAACCAGTCATTTGTTCAACCAAAGATAGCACCAATAAATCATTAGGTGCAGAAGAATTAGTATCCTGAATAACCGCATCTTATGATTCCTGCAGATTGAGAATACAGAATGATATTACTATCACTGTGTATCTCATTATCTTAAAAATTGTCAATATGCGTTTGTTCAGAATACTGCATCTCTTGCACATCCTGATTAATCATATCATTCAGAGAACAATCAGAATATGGTACCTTAGAGAGAACATCTGAATCACATCTTGAAAGATTTTCCATCAGAACGCTTTAGCCGAGGATAAGTCATCACAATCCTTGTCATAAGCATCCAAATCTTCAATCTGGAAGGCTGAATTCTGAGGGATTGTTTGTTAAGCAACTAGAGCTTCTGATAATCTAGGGTCAGCTAAAAATGCAAGTTGCTTTTCATCCATAATTTGACCCGCTTACTGAGCTTCGGCTAACATCAATTTCTCCTTAAACCATGCAGCATTCCTTGGCCTTTTTGGCTGAGTACACTGTCTCGCCATATGCCATTCTCCTTGACAATTATAACACTTCACAACTCTTGGTTGACCAGCTACATAATTTCCCCTTGAAGTTGCAGCAATTCCTCTATTTCCAGTGCCAACAAAACTTTAAGATTGTCTTCCTTGAATTTGTTGAACTGTGACTCTGCCGTCTTGAATGGTTGCCTGATTCCTGGGATTGGAAGACGTTCTGAGTTGATTGTTTGAAGGTGGAAACCTTGATGACATAGCAGATACGAATGCCATTGCTTTGTTAATGCATTCAATAGGATCTTCTCCTTGATGAAATATAAGAAAAGCGAGACCAAAGTCCAATTGAGGAAAGTCAGCTTGAGAGTGTTGTGTCACTAATAGAGATATGATAGGTTGTAAAGAGACTAATTGTTGTTATAGATTGACTGGAGTGTGATGGTGTTGATGATGAATTGGTGCTGCATAAATTGGTGTGAATTGTTGAGGAGGTGGATACATTAAAGAACCTGAATGTTGTGGAGACTGAGAGGGATTGTATATAGTTTGAGAGTTGGATACCAATGCAAGAGGATCCGGATATCTTTCACGCATGATACGTACTTCATTAGCATGTCGTTCATGTTGACTGAGGTATGCATACAACTGATCATAGTTGGTGGTATACAAACTCTTTGCTAACTTCACATCAGTGACAAACTTGCTCCATTCTGGTGGAAGAGCATTCAGAAACTTGGTATTGACTTGAACTTGTTGCATTGTCATCCCAATAGTATGCATGTCATTGATCAGCTGAGAGAATCTCTAGTAGTACTCATACAGTGTTTCACCCTAACCATAAGCAAACTTATCAAACAAGTTGTACAATCTGCATTCACGTTCTTGGTATGATAATTTAGTGCCTTTCATTAGTAGCTTGACTCTATCCCAAATATCCTTAGCAGCCTCTTGATGGTTAACAAGTGCATACACATCAGGTGGAAGACCGTGAAGAATGATATTGGTTGCTTGAACATCACAATCATCTTGAAGTTGTTGTGCTTTAGTGAGTTCGGAGTATTTCTTAGGTCTAGTCTGCCTATTTTCTTCAACAGTTGGGTAAACCAATGGACCATTATCGATTGAATCAAGCATCATCCTACCATGTTTCTTCCCTTTGATGAATAGACGTATACGACTTGCCCATGAATCATACATTGATTTCTCAAGCATTGGAGGACGGTTCTCAGCTCCAGCAACAATGATGTGTTCTGCTAAAGTAGTCATCTTGTTCTAATTGAAAAGTGAAATGATTAAGAATTGATCGAACAGTGATAAAGGAGGATTGTGTTAAGGATTGTTGTTGTCGGTGATTAAGATTGATATTCCACGGGATTTTACAAATCTTCACTAAAACCGAGAAATCTAAGTATTTAGCGGGATTTTACAAAGTAAGACAAACCGTAGAAAATAAAATCTTTTTGTGACAGTGTAATGTTTCGCCTGGATTTTGACAGTTGTAATGTTTCGCCTGGATTATGACAAATTGTAATGTTTCGCTTGTAATGTTTCACTTGAAATATGGCAATGTAATGTTTCGCTTGGTTTATGAAAATTGGACAAAGTTTCGTTTTGCATAATAACGTATTTCGCTTGAACTAACAACCTGTCATAAATCGCCTACCAACATAAATCGCCTGATACATATTTCGCTTGACCTAAGAAAAATTAAGCGGAGTTTTATTTCCTAGAAATGTCATAAATCGCTTGGAACCAACCTGCCATAAATTGCCTACATACATGTTTCGCCTACATATTTTGCCTGCATACACATTTCACTAGACTCATACATATTTCGCTGGCGTCAAATAAAAACATACTTTTTCCACCAAAAACACACCTTTTTAACGTTTTACCTTGATTTTTTCTTGCACAACTAGTTATCTTAGACCTAGATCTTGCTTAAAAACATAAACTTTAACACTTTTAAACACAAAAATCCGGGTTTGATTTTTTAAGACACGAAACCAAAAGATAACAAAAACCAACGATCTAAACAAGATATATACGCACACAAGCTCACGATATCACCCCATGGCGACTGATACCAATTGTAGATGTATCAAATCACTTAACAAATGAGCAAGAAAGAAAGTTTAGAGAGAGAAAGTGGGTTGTAGCACTTAGAGAGAGAAAGGAAAGAAAAATGTATTATGTGAAAGAACCAAATGAACAACCAACCCTCTCCAAGGTGTGAAGAGGGGTATTTATACTTACTTGGGCGCCAGTCAACATAAGGGTATCTTATGTTGACTTGGTTAGCTTGGTAAGTTTCCAAATATTACGCTACGAGCTATTCTATAATATATTGGTAGTGACCGAGTCTTTTCTCGATTTCTAACACCTATAAATAGCAAGCCAATTCTCACTGTTTCTTCACCCATTCTCATACATTCTTACTTACACTATTCTAACATTTGACCTCTAATCATTTCATAGTTTGCATATTTCTTTTTGGTGATCATCTACATCACTCTCTACGACTGGATCCAGTCTAATTCTCAATCAGTTTTTTTATCTGCCTCTAAAGGGGCTTCTTTTTGTTTCCAATAGCCGAAAAAAATCTTTGTAGAAGACAAAGATCACTAGCTTTTGCATACAATACATTCAAGCTTCAAGCTACTTGTTGCTAGTCTTCATCATCATATCAAGATCATTGTGTTGATACGTGTACATCTCATTCATTCACATTCATTGTATTATAAACCAAACACTCGTGTATAGATCGGTTACATCTCATTCATTCACATTCATTGTATTATAAACCAAACACTCGTTTATAGATCAGTTAGATCTTAGGTTGGTTCTACCTCGAACTAGAACTTGATATTTAGCTTTGTACCAGATAAAGTGTAAGCGACATTAGGTTGGTTCTACCTCGAACTAGAACTCTGATGCGGATAAATTGTAAATGAAAAAGTTTTACAATCCTAATAGGCATAGTACCTAATCGTTGTAGTGTAGTATAGGCAAGACTCGGGGGTTTGATCGTTCTCTAGGGGAATAGTAAGGTAGGTTCGAATCGTATGTCACTAAGATCTAAGGGTTGAGAGAATAATATTTTTGGGTTTTTATGTTTTTTAGAAAGCAAGTAAATCTCGCGTTTTGAAGGACAGTTTTTAAACTAAACTAAAACTAATCTAATCCTAATCTAATTACGCGAGAAAAGTAAAATTGGCGGGAACTCTTATAGGTAAACAAATGTGCTCACTTAATCATGCACTACTAACTAGTTTATTCATCTAATTCATTGCCCGTCACCCTCGTTAGTGTAATGTGTAAGTATTCCCCTTATCCAATTGGGAACTGGTCAGTTTCGCATCTAGGTGATCACCTAAGTCGGCAGCTCCGAATGTGTTGTTCCCACCCAATAGTTAAACCACGCGCAATAAATACTTAAATAGCTATCTACCCAAACGTGAGGGTTTCCTTTAGTTCTAATCACGTCTCACTAGACGTCTATGCTAATGTAATATCTTATAGCTAGTTTTCTAATGTCTAACGCGCACACCATTAACGAGAAGCAACAAATTAAAGATCACAAACTAAGTTTCATGCAATCATAAGCAAACACATATTAAATTTAGCTTAACATGTTAACAAGAAGAAAAGAAAAATAATTAATCATCAAACACAGAATGATTAAAGATTGGATTACTTATCTTCAAACCAACATGAGAGTATGCAAGTACAAGGGGCATAAAAAACCCTAAAAATCGTTTATAGTAGTTTCACAATAGCCCTCCAAAGTTCCACACACGGATAATGAAAACATAGGGTTTGTACTTATAGGATTTGGGCTCTAACAGCGTCGCTAGGGTTTTGTGACGCCGTCAGCCCGTCGAATCCCTTTAGGGTTTCTTCAGTCGGCCACTTGTGACGCCGTCAAATCTTCTGGTGACGCCGTCACTTAGCAATTGTGACGGCGTCAGGATCTTTTGGCTTTGTGTGAATCATTTCGAAAGCCTCTCTTCTTAGAGCTTTCACCTTGCACATGATTAACACTTAACACATTGTTACCTTGTTTATCTCTAATTTTAGCCTCTTCCTCCATACGAACATGCTTTAGAAGACCATCTAAGGAATCCATACGAACATAATTTTAGCCTCTTCCGTTTTCTGCAACATTCTCTTAGAGAAACTTTTCCAAGAAGGTGGAAGTTTGGTTAAAATATCACCCACTTAGAACGTGTCACTAACTGAAACATCAAGCGATTTTAGTTTGTTCACTAGAACTTGGAGCTCATGCACTTGCTCCATAATAGATTTCCCTTCAATCGTAGCATATTCAAAATATTTTGAAACCAAATACTTATTTGTACTTTTCTCATGAGGTTTATACTTAAACTCTAGCGCACTCCAAAGCTCTCGTGGATTAGTAACTGAAGCATACAAATCATAAAAAGTATCGGACAATGCATTCTTGATATGGTCGCAACAAATAATCTCGTTCTCTTTGTGAATCATTCGCATCTTCTTAAGCTCAGCAACCCTTTTCTCATCTACCGGGTTTGGGTATCGGGTTATTTGGAATGGGAGCCAATGTCGGGTCCAAAACATAGGGGTACACTACCCGTTAGTGTTAGTTAATAGGTAAAGTCGGCAAAATATAAATGGTAAAACTTAATAATATAATTACATATATTAAACGACACATCATACGTCTATAGTCCTACACCTCATTTGTGTACGTTAATTGTCTCCTATTATTGTATCTAATCACGGGATGTGATATATCGTAGAATCGACTAACATAACTGATTTGTTCGGTTTTGCGATTTTGCTCAATGTCCATGTCTGGTTTCATAGTTGAAACAGTTTACTAGCAACATAATTCAGCCCAAAATCAATCATTAAATGATGATTCAGACCATCCGTAATGGATGATTGTTCGAGTTGGTCGACCTAATGGAGGACGCGTCCTCCCCATCATACCTCCACCCGACGCGTCGCCTAGCGGTAAAAAAAAGAACTCGGTCAAGAATAAGGCTGAGTCGTTGGCTTACTTTTGGCACAAAAAACAACCTCAACGGTACAATTTTTGACATTTTGGTCGTCTAATAAAAAAATCTATATAAAGTTTAATACATTTACCACATAGATACACCATTACCTCTCTATTTTTATACATAATTTCAAATCAATCTTTTTATAATTTTCTCATCTCGCATAATTTTTCAAAAAAACTCACAAACCCAAAAACTTACTACCCATTAATTTTCAACCCTCAACTTTTATATGCTAACCAGTAACCACAACAACCTTTCTATCAAATTGTCGATGAGCATTTGGCCGGAAGACAACGAGAGACTGTGTCGAAGATAAGGAGGAAAATAAGAGAGAAATATAATTTTGAGTCATTAATTAGTTTAAGTTTTTATATTTTATTGTAATGTTTTAAATTTTATTTGAATTAAGTATTGTAATGTTGTTTAGTTATTAACAAGCGTGATTGCCCGCGCGATGCTGCGGGGCGTTAATTTTTTTGTGCTGGTTTATTTTTTCGGTCTCATGTTTTATACTTTGTTTTTTTTTCTTATATGGGCTTATTTGTTGGGCCTTATGTTTAAATGGGTTTTTTTGTGGCTATTTGGTTTTTTTTTATGAGATTTGGGTAAATATGTGTTAAGCATGATTGCTCGCGCGTTGATGCGGGGCGTTAATTTTTTTTAATTTATTTATTTTGTGTGGGTTTATTTTTCCGGTCTCATGTTGAATAGTTTTTTTATACGGGCTTATGTGTTAGGCGTCATGTCGTGGGTATTTATTAATCTGAATAAATCAGTACTTTTGTATTATTTTTTTCCTATTTTGTGCCGAGCGATTTTTTTTATATTATTTTGTGGGTATTTATTTTTTCGGTCTCCATGTTTAATTGTTTGTTTTTTTTATATGGGCTTATGTGTTTGGACTAATGTCGCGGATATTTTTTGATCTGAGTAAATAAGTACTTTTGTAATTTTGTTTCCTATTTTGTGCCGAGCAATTTTTTTATATATTATTTTGTGCGGGTTTATTTTTTCGGTCTCATGTTTAATATTTTTTTTATATGGACTTATGTGTTTGGTCTCATGTCGCGGATATTTTTTGATCTGAGTAAATAAGTACTTTTGTAATTTTGTTTCCTATTTTATGCCGAGCAATTTTTTTTTTAAAGTTGCCTAATTAAAGAAAAAAAAAACCAAAAAAAAAATTTCAAATGGACCGGCCCCAAAGTGAGAGCCCATTGGGCCGAGCACTGTAGCACGCATGCCAAAACGACAGCGTTTCTTTCCAATCATAGTATATGTATATAATAATACTTTGGGTTTCAAGCGTTAATTAGTATGCAGCCGAATGAGTCTGAACAAGAATTTTTTTACAACTTTGGTGTAAATCATAGTATATGTATATAAAAATAAACATGAGCTCTTGTTGCTCACTCGTATCATCTGCAAACGTCACTAATTAAGGTTTTAAATCACCCGACAAAACATTTGTATCCTCCCCTAGCAGTAATATTAAACAAAAGTACAAGTTAAAAGCAGATATTTATCGGGTTAAATGACCGGAACTTGTACAAGAATATGAATAAAGACAATGTAATAATGAAAGTTTAGACTTAGAGGGCCAAGCTTGGTGAAAGCAAAAGTTTTGATATGATACCCGTCTATTCTAGGATGACTAGGTGCGCCACTTACTATTGATCTATATTCTCTTCACTTTATTAGAGCACGGGAGCGGTCGTGTCAAACTTCTCGTGCCAAACTCAAAAAGTGATGTTCCGTCAGCAAAATAGAGTTTGGCATCAGAAATGCTATGGCACCAGAATTCAGTGACATTGGTTTGGCACCAGAATTCTAGTGCCAAACTATTTTTTTTTAATTTTTTTTAATTAAAAAACAACTTAAATTAAATAATAAAACATTACATAAAACTTAAACATTATATAAAAACTTAAACATTACATAAAAACTTAAATATCATAAAA
>BQNB010101235.1:0-24518 GCA_026074375.1 Tanacetum coccineum | reverse complement strand
TATAGGATTAATGTTCCATTCTTAGTGTTCGACACCCTACTTACCGAGAACTCCAACTTGACTTTGTATACTGCGCGTTTGTGTGCATTGTTACAGCTTGCTGTAACATTATGAGAATATTCAATACAGCGTATTCAATTTATTGGATACGGCGTATAAATTTTTTCTAAACCAATATAGCGTATTCGACTCTATCATCAATACGGCGTATTCAAATTACTAAATACGACGTATTAAGCTATTTGACAAGTTTTCTTACCTAGATAATTTATTACAGGTATAATGGACGACCCCAACATCACCAACTTCAAGAGGAAAAATATCAAAGGGCTGGTCGAACGTTCAATTGGCAAACTGCCACATACGGTAAGGTGAAATATTATGAAGATGAGGACGAATGCTTCACCAACTTCGAATCTAAATTCCCAGCTATAGTCTTTGACGATACGTCTGATGAAACACTCTCCTGTGAACCTACGGTAAGTCCTCTTAACGATAATAAAATTGACTTTAGAATATCATTTGATGAATCCGACGATGAAGATTACACGGTAATTTATGACGAAAATTCATTTTCCTATAAAATAATTTCTGTCAACGATTTGAAAACGGATTCTGAAAATGATAATGATAAAGTCAATATGCCTTTGTTTTTGACACCCGAGCCTGAGGTCAGTTATTCTAATGATTTAGACTTCTTTAAAGATTTTGAGAATGAATTTCCAGCCATTGTTTACAATGATGCTCTAACGTCTAAATCAGATTTCTTAACTGAACCTACTGTAAGTCCTCAACATATCGATGAATTTAATTTAAAAAATGAAACATCATTGTCCGAATGTGATGAAAAGGAACAAAACGTTTTATACTTTAATGATCTATTTCCTTTCAACGTAATCTATCCCGATGACTTAAAATCGGATAAGGACAATGATATTGATGAAATCGATATTGAGCAATCTTCGGGGGATATGTCTGTCGTACCATTACCTAATGTAATAAATACCGATGATGGTGCCTATGCACTAAGGTCAAATAAGCTTTTGGAAACAAGTCATGATACATCTAATAAAATTTTCAAAACTGAAACCTTTATCAAGGAATTATGTGTTAATATCGTGACTTGTAACAAAGGGATGCCATTCATTTTCCTAATCAAGAATTTGTATGTGCCATTTGGCATCCCGTTCGACCCCAAATTGTTTTATAAGGATGGGATTAAATTGGGGCAAGTCTAACTTAAAGAGTTTTCGATAAAAAAAAGTGCTTCCAAGACAACTAGTAATTTATTTGCTGTTATCAATTCTGTCTTCCCAACTGTCTTATTACAGCGTATTCGAACCCCATGGATACGGCGTATTGACTATCTGGATGTTATCCAGTCTTTATTTTCAGCACAGTCGATACGGCGTATTCGTTAAACGAATACAACGTATTCAACACAGGTATCAATACGGCGTATCCTATGGTATGGATACAGCGTATTGACTTCATGTACAGTTTTAGGTTATTATTTCGAGTCTAACCAACGAATACACGAAGATAGAAATTGCACTTGTTTTCTTATGCTTAATACAGGACCTTCTGAACAAAAATGATAAAGTTGGTGAAGTATCAATCATCTGAAATCTTATGTGTGATTGTAGTAATGCTGGAATCCAGACGCATTTGAAAAACACATTCTTGCTCATAAACTCAACTTGGAGAATTCACCGAGCAACATATTAGGGGACGTTGTATAAATTCACGTGGGGATGAATAGAATGTTTACTTGTCTATTCTTCACATCAAAATTCTTAAATTAATGCTCAAATTTAAAAAATTTTCAAGCATACTTTTATGAATTACCTTTTACATAACGCACACACATCAACCCTTTATTAGAATAATTATATAGGATATTAAACTTATCAATTTCCCAAATGTTTACCTAAATTCTACAAAAATATGAAGTGTGCCGGAATGTTGTAGACTATTAAGAACTGGCTGGTATATCACTCGAGATCACAGTGATGAGTACTATGGATTTAGATGGAGTAACTTGTTTAAATTGATAAATTTCTAGGATTACACCCAAAAAAGCCTATTCATGTAGTTTTATTAACTAACTACACTGGTTAGTTAACCCCCGTATAAACCTTTTGTTTAGTCTTATCTTAAGAGTAAGATACACTTAGAAAAACCAATAGAGCCAATCCTTTAGGAATTACACCAACTATATGTTTTGTTACACCTTTACACCTTAGCCTACCAAGTTAATATTCCCAATTAACAATTATACTATTTGCTTAAAGTGTAAAGTATGTATTTCGATTCTTGTATCAATTTTCTATCTTTGGTACGCTTGAGGAATGAAATTTGCACATTGCAATAGGACTGTATACAAGATGTCAAACTCAAGTATTTTACTACTCAACACCAAATTAGGTACTCGAAGAATAAGAAATTACTGAAGGAATTAATCTGGAGTTATTATGATCGATAAATGGTGAAATTACACGAGTTTTCTAGAATAGTGTATAGCAAAAACACAAAACTAGAAAAAAATGAGAAAAATCGACAGCAAAAAAAGAGAAGGAACGTTGGGAGATAATCGCAAGAGCTAGACGAAGGAAATCTATAAAGGATCGATTATTCGTTGATATACGTCTTAAAAAAAAATCAACGATGATAGAGTATTGTATAAAAGTGGTAGATATCGCCACTTATCTTGTATAAGTTTTGTAAAGTATGGGAGATGTGGAAGTTACCAGCAACGGAAACGCCAACTAGGTTTGTTTTTTTGATCTACGATCAAGACTTTGTATATATTTTGTGTCTTTATCATGGAAACGTGGGGAAAAAGTGTCTAGCAACTATATCTGGCATAGTCTATTTGTTTCGATATTGTTTTACAACAATTTAATTCCCTTTCACTAATCAATACCATGGTTTCACGCAAATTGAGGATTTATCGAGCATGCATGTCTATCCGTGGGGGGGGGGGGGGGGGGGGTTTTTTTTTACGAGACATGAATGCCTGACTTAGCTGCCTAATTGGTTTATTAACCTATTGGGAAAATTAGAAAGATCCATACCCTATATTACTTTACTAGTCCTGCTCTTTAGCTTATTTGAGGTGGGAGTGAGCAGTCACATGTGTCTATCCCGTCGTTACGGGTGTGTGTGTATGGTCTTTGTCGCCCTCCTGGAATATTGGTATCGATAAAGATTAGTTAGAGCAATCAACCCTAAGCCTAATAAAAAAACCCATTTTACCTTTATAAACTTGTTACTCCTTAGCTCTAGTGGTGGAGATGTGTATCCTTACCAAGCCTATGATATAATACTCATAACGACCAAGAAATTAAGCGAATTAGTTACATGTTACCACATAGATTAGTTGAATGATTTGAGTGTTTTTATCTACCTATTTCGTGAGGTGTTTGGTTGTGTACTTGTAATAGATCAAATAGATACTTAAACAGAAAAATCCTTAGGGATACATTTTTGTAAACTTCTAAAGGCTACTTGAGGACAAGTAGGATTCAAGTGGGGGGATATTTGATGACATCAAATAATGTCTATTTTATAGCATCATTTATCCCATGTAATTAACCCAATTTTTATAAATATTGCAAAGAATTGTTACTTAATCATTTGTATTTGAGAATTGCAGTAATTATGGAGTACTTGGTGAAGTTATGCTAAAAGGCACGCATTTTGGAGCATAAACAAAGAGTTCGAGAAAGTCAATTGATCTGACATCAAATACGCCATATTATTCTAGACCTATACGACGTATCTAAGACTTTGACAAATTAAAAGATCATTGCCTGTCTTTGAAGAATATGTCGTATCCACATCAACGATACGCCCTATATAATACTTTGGTCAACGAAGAAGAACCAACTGATTTTACCATAATACGCCGTATCCAGCAAGAAGATACGACGTATCTGTGCCTACATTTCACAGATAACCACAAAGGATTAAAGAGCTATACGTCGTATCTAGGAACCTCTATACGTCGTATCTAAGGTTTATTATACACGAAGATTTTGGAAGATATCAACCGTGGTCCTTACTCCAAGAAATCTCCAATACGCCGTATCCTACATCGCTCGATACAGAGTATCGACCAATTTCCAAACGCTATAAATGGAAGACCCTAAACTCAGTTTTAGGTATGCAAGTGAATCCCCAAACCACCAAGTCGACCAAGAGACGAATAAAGGAGCCTAAAAGGTCAGAAAAGAGCCTCAAGATCATAGGAAAACTCTTGTAATCTTCGCGCAACCCAATACGCGTTCAGTTAAGGTTTCTTTTCTTTAATCGTTCATATATGAAACAGTGTGTATTTTTACAATGACTATCGGCTGATACCTTTAGGTATCAGCCATGTTTAAGAAGATTTAATGTTTGGTTTATTTATATCGACTACTTAATTTATCGTTGATTGTTGATTATGTTTATCGCATGATACTCGTTTATGTGCTTTAATATGCGTTCAATCCGTATCTAAGGATATCGCCTATAGCTTAACTAGATATAGGATAGTTCTCATAAGTATGCGACCTATCATTCAACTGGGTCTAGTCCTACATATTTAATGCGCTGTAACTTTGATGTTGTTTAGGCGTAGGCTGTAACACCCCCAAAAATGTGTGTCACAGCGGAAGTACGTCCGGGGGTGCTACTTCATAATACACAGCGAGAGATTACAAGAGAGCCGAAACCTCTAAATGTGTCATTATGAAAAGAATAATCTCGTTGATTTCCTTGAAATTGATATAACATTTGTCCCATTAATTCATCCCAGGAAAACGTGAATGTATAGACTCCAATGCACTTCAAGTAAGCCAAGATGCTATATCACCTGAGAAAAACATGCTTAAAAAGGTCAACATAAAGTTGGTGAGTTCATAGGTTAGTTTAAATATGAATGTAAGTTTCAAATGAATGTATTTGTCCACTGTGTCATCACAGTACCATGTAAAAATCCCAAAGATTTATAAAGAATGCACGACACATTTTATGTCACCAAAAGTACCAATCTTATCCCAAAGATTTATAAAGAATGCATGACCAATTTAATGTCACCAAAATATTTCAAGTATGTATTGCCACTTTATTCAAGGCACAGTAAATATCCATGTGAGTATAAAACAATGATTACAATTACTCTAAATTCATGAAACTGATGCACTAATATAGCAGTAAGAGTTCATATGTAAGTGTTGTGGGCCCTGTAGGCCCAACCAATCGTAATCCGACATGTTATAACGTTCGTTTGCCCAGTGATAGCTAATCACCCGAACGGGGATTGTCAATCCCGAATAGATCTATTTTATAGCATTCGCGTAGACAACATGCTATAACGTTCGTTTGCCCAGTGATAGCTAATCACCCGAACGGGGATCACACCCGAATAGATCTATTTCATAACATTCGCGCTCACCCTCCAAGTGATTTACAGTTCATGACGCTGTGACGTAGACTTATATATACCCATCACAGGTGTCCCCTCCAAGAACACCCGGGCAGTGATTTAAAGAATATATACTCCCGTTACCGGTGTTCCCTTCAAGAACACCCGAGCAGTAAAGTAAAAATATGTACTTCCATTACCGGTGTCCCCTCCAAGAACACCCGGGCAGTACCGTTTTTGTCATCAGTTCAATCCGCTTAAGCTAATCCGTAATCCTTTTTCAAAAGTCAAATATGCATTCGTGACCAAAAATGAAGTCAAGTAATGTATCCCATAGCGAGCTATGTAAATGAGTATGTAAACCAATTTGTAAACAATCATGTAAATGCATTTGTAAACAAGCATGTTCTCACCCCAAAAATATATATAAAACATGTAAAACGTAGGGCTATAAACTCACCTCGATGATGAAGAACGATTGACAGATAGGCATCTCATATGCATAACACGAACGGAAGACGAAACGGCTCAATCAAGAAGTTGCAGCTAATCTTAACGGCTAAGTCCCACTAGCCAAGGATAATGTTTTTGGGTTTCCCAATGAATGGTTACGTCAACGCGAAATGTTGATAAAGATTTAGATTTAAAGTTGTAATACTTTGGTGTGTTAAATAAATAAATTGAAAATATACACCTAAGTGGTGTAATATAACTCTTTTATATATTACATATGAAAATAACCCTTATATAATTCCTACCGTGAATTATATAACAAAGACAATCAATCCAAAGATTAATGAAAAGTATATAATACCTTGCAGGTATTATATAATAAGTGTGAATAATTAATTAAACCAATTAGTTTGACAACCATTTAATTAATGAAAAGGCTTTGTATAAAGGTTGACACATGTCTTAACGTTATGAATTAATCAAACCATGTTTGTAACAGTTTATAACCATTATAAAATATAAAATAATCATTTTATCAATTAATATTCGTTCCTACGACAGACTAGTCTAAACAGTTGACTCAATGAAAATATAGAGTTTTCGTTCATTGGTCAGGTTATTGTATAATACAAGTTAATGTATCTTTAAAATATAACTTGGTCCCCTTTATTCGTTTCTAAAATAATATAAGCTTTATTAAATCATTGCTAAACATATAAATTTATATAAATTTTGTCATGACTTTCCCGTTTACAAAACGTTTCCCGCATTCGTAAAACTTAATGTTTTCCATATTCGTAAAGCTTAATGTTTTTCCACTTTCCAAATTAAACGTGTTTCAATATTCTCGTGTTTTAAATATATATATATATATATATATATATATATATATATATATATATATATATATATATATATATATAACCCTAACCAAAATAATAATTATTACAATTTAATTAACCATTAACCACCATTATATATATCCGGTTTTAATATTTTCAAAACCTTATGTTATTTTCATTTGTCGTCTCATATGAATCAAACGCACCCTTTATATATATAACCAAACGGAACCTTTTTATATAAAACCAAACGGAACCTTTTCTAAACCGAATCCAAACGCACCCTTTGGACCCCCAAACAGCCCTTGCGGCTGTTAGCACCAAACCAAACACGCCCTTGGACCCAAACAGCCCTTTCGGCTGTTAAACCCTCAACCAAACGCCCCCTTGCGGGCTGTCCTTAATGCCAAACGCACCCTCTTTTACATAATACCCAGATCCAAACGCCCCCATGGCTGTCACACAGCCAACCAAACACCCCTTATATCACTTTCGCAGCCAAACGCACCCTTACCCATTTTTCGCTAAACCAAACACGCCCTTGGTGGGGCTGGCCCGAAACAAACGCACCCTAACCGGTGCTAAACCCACAAATAAACACTCCCTTGGTGCATTTAAATAGTCCAACGCACCCAAGGGGTGCGACACGAAAACAAACCACCCTACGGTGGTGGCTGCCGCCGCACCACCGAGCCAAACACCCTTGCGGGTGGGCTGTCACCGAGACAAACACCCTCGAGGTGTCGAGAAGAAACCCAACGCACCCTTGTTACGTTATAAAAAAACCAACGCACCCTATGGTTGCGTGACAGCCACCCGAACGCCCCCCTGCTGCCATTCAAACCAACGCACCCCCCTGTTGTAAAAATCAAACGCATCCTTTGTTGGTGGTTGTAAAACCACGCGCACCCTTGGGAGGTGGCGGCTGTGGTGGTGGTTTCGGTGGGGTGGGCTTGCGGTGGTGGAGGCGCGTGGCGGTGCGTGAGTTGAGGGATCGGGTAGATCGGGTAATAAAGATTATTTTTGGAGTTGGCCGAAAAAGTCCGCCGAAAAAGTTTTCCGGCGGCGGTGACGTGGTGGCGGTGGCCGGAATCCGGCGGTGGGGGAGGGGCTGCCGGATTGAGAGGGAGAGAGAGAAGGGAGAGAGTGAAATGTGTGTGTGTTTTATATTTTATAAAAATGAAATAAATATATAAAACTTTTATATATATATTAAAAGTTTAAAATGAAATTAGAAAGTATATAATAGTTTAGGGTTTATTGTGTAACTTTTCAATATAATTTTTATAACTATCGGTTCGGGACTCGTTTGAACTAGTTAACGGTTGATTCGAGTCACGAAACTCGCGCCATTGTTTTCCAAATCATTTTTCCGATAAAAACGAGTATTTATTTGATAATATTTCATAAATATTTTTATAACATTTATAAAAATGTTCGTTATTTATTTGGTGAACCGGTTACGTCTCGTCTGAAAAAATAAATTTATAACCCATATATTCGCGTTATCAACAAACGTTTCCGAATAAAATGATGACTAATTTATTAAATATTTTTATTTAATAAAAATGTTAATTAAATATAATTTAATTATTTTCCCGTTTCTAAATCTTGCGAGGGCATTTCAGTCACTTTCTGACTGTTTTCGGGTCTCGGTCAAAACTGAAAAGTTGTCAGGAATGTCGTTTTACATCAAATTGCTTTAGAGTCCGAGTTGTGAAAACATGATTTAGTGGTTCGTTTTTGATACGTCAACTATTAATTAATATATATCTTTTTCGTTTTCAAGCCAAATAAATTAAAAATAACATCCACTCGGGAAATATAATAATAAATATGATTTATTATTTGAAATATGTTCCGAAAATTTTACCGGTCACGCGGTAATTGTTTTTACGAGATAATAAAAAAAACAAAAGTCAAAAAGTCAAGTCAGACCTAAAAAGTCAAAGGGTAAAATTGTCATTCGAAAATTCGAAAATTCTCGGATGTTACAGTACCTACCCCTTAAAGAAATCTCGTCCCGAGATTAAATTTGTGTTATCCGATTGTGTGACCAAGGAAAGACTTAAGGTTAAATAAACTCGTCCTAAACAAGACGCTGATAACTTTATTCAGCAAAATTCGGTGTTTCTACACTTCTCAATCTACCAAAAATTTTGGCTAGGTTTGTCCAGGATATTTAATCCATCAATATGGGTATCTCAAAATATATCATTACAGATCTTATGACTGATCTAACCGTGTTATAGGGAAAGTCTCATTATAGTGAAAACCTCAAGAAGAAGGTGTAGTCGCGTGAGTATGTTTGTAAAAGTTTCTAAATGTCCGAGAACGGAGTCTCGTTTCTACTATCTGTAAGGTTCGATAATTCACATCAACGTGGCTTATGGATGTAAGTACTCAACTTACTTGGCAGTACTAATTAGTATCATGACTTAAATTGGTGTACTATTTGTCTGCAATGAGTAATTCAACTGAATACTATATCGACATATGCTTATCTTGTTTAAGGTGGGTTTCATCACTTAGTTGATAAAGTTTGTACAATCTGGGACCACTCCAGGACCCAACAACAGCAACCATAACGACACTATAACGATATACAACTATATCAAACCGTATGGATGCAGAGGGTTGAAGGACCTTCGAGAAACAATATCCCAGAATAAAGTAACAATAAATGAGAGGAGCTGCGAGAGAGCTAATGACGCTATGATGGCGGATTTATGGTACTCAGTCGTTAGTTCGACGAAATCCGCTCCATGAGCTCAAGTGAGTAACAAGTCTGTTAGTTCCAGGCACGAACAGTTTCATTGATTGCGAGGAATTGGCAACGGCAAGGAGAATTAACACAAGAATGAGATAATGTAGTCCCAAGCGAGGTCCTTAAGAATCTCCTGAGATGGGTAAGGCACGATTGTGTGCTTCTCAACCCTTCTAACAGAATTCCGGTGAATATCGAGTTTCAAGATTCACTCCGTACCACATATAAGATACCATTAAAGCCCGTACTCATTTTATGAAATCATATTTGCATAAAGAAGCGTCCTAAATTATTAAAAAATTGATTTGATAAACTTATGGTTCGGAGATTTAACAATATATTTATTTAAATGAAGAGGCGTTCAACAACCTTTTCAAAAAAATTTAAAACATTGTAAAAATTAGATTATAAATAATCCTACTTAATAATACCGCGATGCAATATGCGTACTCACACAACCTTCAAGGTGATAGATGACATGACAATTGTAACACCCCTAAATTGGGTCGCAGCAGAATAAGGATATCCGGGGCGTGTTACTTCATAGATCAATAACACAAGATATATATAGAACCACCAAAAAGTCGTTTTAAAACTGATACATTGGATTTAACAATATATTGATACAAAAAGCCCGAGCATTTAACTTGTTCCTTACATATTATAGACAAAGATACTGTTCCCAACACATGAGTTGTCCCAAACATAATACAAGCCAAATTGTCTCTAGGCATGACATCCCAAAACAAAATCACCAAAGTATCCTTGGTACCTTATGCTTACTGATCTCCTGAAAACATTTCTTTAAAACGTCAACAAAAATGTTGGTGAATTCATAGGTTTGTAAAATATAATATGCAGGACCGCAAGACTTTTCCCGTAATAATGCAACAAGATTGCAACATCACAAAACCCAGATTATATTTTCTATAAGCTCAAGACAACGTATTGAAGCTTCGACAATCTTTCTTGCAATAATATATTAATCCATAACCACATTTCTGCCGAAATAGAGTGTTTTAACACTGAAACATCCCCCAAATCCCCGACATTCAATAAACCGTTCATTAGTCGCCGTGAATCAAGCATCACCCCCGACGGGATGGTCCAATCCCAAATAGAGCTATTCAATGAAACATTGCCGCGCATCACTTCTTATAATGTAATTCACAACTACATCTATGCAATTGACAGTGTTCAATGAAAAAGGGTCTCATTCCCTCAACTTGGTCTCTAACTCGCCACTTTCGGCAAACACGTAATCAATATAAGAATAAACACCTTGCCGTCTAATTTATAAAACAAAGCATGTTTTCCGCCCTATTAGTTCCAAGTTAATAAAATCATATACAAAAATCGTAAAAATAAGGGCTTAATGCACTCACCTGTGTATCTGATAATCCAAATATCACAGATAACGCGTCACGCAAATCGTCAGATCAAAACCTATTTAATTTAAGGACATAAAAAGTACCATGTACTTCGATTAACTACCATCATATACATTCTAGTTTATTCAACGTTACATCATACTATCGTATCGCGCTATCATCAATTAAGAGGTCATGTAGTGAACGTATGAGGAGCTAGGACACTTTACATCTCGTAATCCAGCAACTCTCTATAACGTGCACCCCCGAAGAGGCCTCATTATGAAACTCCCTAGTAATATAGCACTTTGCTTAACTAATACCACATATAGGTCTATATAGTTTAATCACCATCTAATTGTTTTGGAAAAATTAGGCCGTTAATTAGTAAAACAGTTTATAATTACCGTTGTAAGTAAAAATGGCGTCACTTTCCCGCGTTTAAGCCCGATTTTGACGTTTCTTATAGCCCAGAATTAGCTTTCGTATTAGGACGAGTTATCATAATTTGACATTTTTATATTTTTGATCCTCTGATGAACAGTAATTTTACTGTTCATGCAAGTTATAAATTCATTTTTATAACTTAAATTAACGTAATACTCGTAAACGTCATATTTTATTCGTTATAGCTCCGTTTTTAGCGATTCTTTTGAGTACGATCTCGTTATTGAAAATTCTATCATT
Source organism: Tanacetum coccineum (assembly GCA_026074375.1). Lineage (NCBI taxonomy): Eukaryota > Viridiplantae > Streptophyta > Magnoliopsida > Asterales > Asteraceae > Tanacetum > Tanacetum coccineum. Next base: position 12,989 of record BQNB010101235.1, on the reverse strand, counting down.
TTATAAAATAAAACTTTCTGTCATGAATAGTGTTTTTACTGTTCATAGTTTATAAAATTATTTTTATAAACTTTTAATTACCGAAAACCCGCGAAATTCATAACTAATTCGATATTAATTGAAAAATTACGATTCTTATCATTTTGGAATCCTAAAAATATGTTTTATTAGTTAAAATTATCAAACTTGCTGTTTGATTTAGTTTTTATAAAAGTTATTTTATAAAATTCGTTTAATTAACGTATAACTCGTAATTAGCGTAACTTTTTCGTTATTTATCCGTTTGACAAGTTTCTTACCTTTTCGGAATCGTTACGAGATATAGAATATTTATAAAACATAATATCTACTGTTTGGAATTCGATTCCAAATAGCCTCTTAATATCTATATATTTACTTATTTATTAAACTTGTTTTATATACTTTTTAACTAAGTAATTTCCACAAGTTTTTCCCCTACTCTTAATATACTATATTATACATATTATATAATCCATAGTTCATAATTTGTCCATTTGTCCAAGTCATTAAGTCCTTAACAACATTTTTAAACCATAATCTCCATAAGTAACTTTTTACTACAAGTTCATCCATAACCACTTTTACATCATAACCATAAGTGTACAAGTCTTTTACTTCCATTATGACTTTATTTTAGTGTCCATATATCATGACTAAAAGCTCATAAAACTATATTTACAAGAAAAATCCATGTTTACAAGTTAAACATATCCTAATGGTGATTTCACTACATCAACATTACATATACATATAATCATATAGATGAAAAGTTAAGGGCTTTAGATAACCTTAATGAGATGATGAATGATGATGACAAACAAGTGCTAAACCCTTGTTTAGACTTTAAACCCAAGATTATAACCAAGAAAACCCTAGTTTCCAAAGCAAAACCCTAATCTTGATTTATTGCTTCAACACTTGAAAATGGTTAGCCAATGTTTGGAAACATCTTATAATGTCTTAAGAATGATGTATGTAGGTGTGTATAGGTGGTAGAAAATCTGATATGGATTTGGTACAAAGGGGTGTTTGAGCCGTGGCATATGAGAGCACCAAAGGAGGAGTTTTTGTGATTTTTAGCTAAGTGTTTTGCATGAATGAATTTCTATCTCAAGTGTACAAGTATATATGGTAAGTCTTTGGTCAAAAAGTAAGCATTAGCTAGTCAAAAACATGGTGAGGGTTTTATGGATCTTGGTTGAGTCAAGGGAACAAAGTATGGTAAGGTTTAATGAGATGATATGGTACAAAGACCTAGTTGAAAGATTTATTTCATTTTTCTTGTATAAATTGCAACAAATTCGTCCCATGTATGATATATATGATATATTTTTGTAACTTTTATGTATTGGGTATAAAAGTGGGTATTTGTTGAAGCGTAGAAAAGTTTTGGTGGTTCCGGGTATGCCTAAACGTACTTTATCGCGAAACGTACATAATTTACGTAACCGATAAAAATAAAATGAACAAAGATCATAATTATTCTCAAAATAATTATTTAATACTTGCTTGATGTAAACGCTTAATTGTTTGATGCCCGTTTACATTGAACGCTAATTTTTAGCTTACGCGATTTAGCTTAACATTTACGATTTAAAGCAAACGCGTACAATACAAAAATGAATAGTAGATTTATCGACGTCGTCAATGACTTGAAAACACAGGGTGTTATAGACTTCCCCCGTTAAACGAGCCTTGTCCTCAAGGCTCACGATGCAGCACTTGACGACGGTACGGTCTTGGTGAAGAGGTGTGGGTATTTCTTCTTGAATTGGTCTTCACGTTCCCACGTGAACTCAGGACCTCTCTTGGAGTTCCATCGAACCTTGACTAATGGGATCCGGCTTCGCTTCAACCGTTTAACTTCACGGCCCACTATTTCTAATGGTTCCTCAACAAAATGAAGCTTGTCATCAAGATGAAGTCCATCCAACGGAACGGCTAATGGTTCGTCGGCATGACACTTTTTCAGGTTGGACACATGGAATGTATTATGAACTCTGCTCAGTTCTTCAGGAAGCTCGAGCTTGTAAGCAACCTCTCCAACCTTTTCTAACACCTTGAAAGGTCCAACATACCTGGGGTTTAACTTCCCCCGTTTGCCAAAACGTACGACCCCTTTCCAAGGCGAAACTTTAAGCATAACTTTATCCCCGACTTGGAATTCCATTGGTTTACGCTTCAAGTCAAAGTCAACACCGACATGGTCAAGTCAAAAGAAAGTCAAAGAAGAAAAAAAATATAACTATAGGGACTGAAATTGCCAATTCCCTAAGTTATATTTACAAAATAAAGAAGAGAAGGGCCAAACTGCCAATTTGGCAAAGTTGTACTCCAAGGGGCAAAGCTGCCAACTCCCCTAACTTATAGCCATAAGGACGAGTGGTACAATTGGTGATATAACTCTTGGGGGCTTGTTTTGCCAAGTCCCCAAAAGTTTTACAACACAAGGACCATGGATGCAAAGTAACATATCACTTTGGAGGACCAAAGCTGTCAATTTCCCAAACCTACACCCTGTCACCCCCTAACCTTTTCATAACTAGTTTTCCCGCCCAAATTTCCCCCCAACACAACTCACGGGTTTCTCCACCCCCGTTTTACCCTGCAACCCAAACCACCCCATGGATAATCACTTCCCCCCTCCTCCACTATCTTTCCCAGCTGTAAGATTGCCAAGTTGGCAATCCCACAACTCCCCAAGCTCATGTCGACGGTTTAGATGATCCAAACAAGCACCAAGGCAAAAATGAAGGGCCATGATTTGTTTGCTTTCCCCCCTCACACAACAAACACAACCCTTTTGTTGTGTCTACAAAGAAACACAAGTGAAAGAAGACAAGAGGAAGAAGACCTAGTCGTTTTCCTATATAAAGATTGTAAAGCCATTGTGGCTAAGAGAGTTTTTTTGTATGTAGTTTTAGTGTAGTTTTTAAAAATAGTTTAAGTGTTTTTAAGCTAATTTCTTTTATGTACTTGTAATTCTCAGTTTTAATGAAAATTCAGTTGTTTTTATAATCGTGCTCTAAACCTTAATTGTCTTCTTAAAAACCTTTAAGCTCTCACGTATAAGCCATTGTCTAACTTGTTTTTAACAAAATTCAAAAAAAGAAAAGAAAGAGTGGAAGCTACTGTTGGATTGAAAAGCATGGATGAATAAGCTATTATGGATGGCTTATTGGGTATTGGCTTAGTTTTAGCTTATTTATAAGCTAAGGGTAGGGAGTTAGAGCTTAATTAGGTCTTCAAAGGATCCTTTATGATCAAAGGATCAAAGGTAAAATTTCTTTCAATTTTGCTTATTACTGTAGCACAGCTTATTTAGCTTATTTTTCAGCTTATTGATATCTTTTTATGCTTATTAGTGTTATTTAATGTTTAAGTATGTTTTTAATGCTCTTTACTTCATTTTCATTCAAGTTATCTAAAACTGCCAAAAATAAGCTTGTACTGTCACTAGCTTATCATCAAATTTAAGTGCTTATTTGTTTTTCTTTTTATCTTTTTTATGTCTTAAATAGCTTAAGTAATATTAGTCTATTTAAAATTTCAGTAAAATTTAGTTTATATAAGTTTTTAAACCACTTTTTAAAAATTAAGGGGGTGTTTGGGTTAACATGGAAAACGGGTCAAAAAGTTTTGTGTTTGGGTTGAGGTCATCAAGCTAGTTTTAGCTTAAGTTTTAAGCTGGTATTAAGCTGTTTTTGAAAGTTTTTAAGTTTAAAATTTGTTTTTCAAAGCTTTTCCAAGCCAACTTTGAAACTGTGGTTTTAAGGAACACCACAAGTGCTTATTTAGTTAAGCACTTGGGATTTTGAGTTAAGGTTCAAAAAAGTGTGTGTTTTAGTGTGTCAAAACAAGCTGCTAACACATTTGGTGCACTTTGACTTGTTAAGTCAAAACAGCCCAAGTTTTTAAGTGTAAATTTTTTTTTAAATCTGAAAAGCCTTTTTCAAAAGTAAAATTCAGCAAGTTTTAATGGTTTTTAGAAGTCAAAAATTGGTGCATAAGTCCATTTGCTAGGGTACTCAAGCTGTTTAAGCTTATTTTTCAATTTTGAGCTTATTTGACAGCTTTTAAAAAGCTGTCAAATAAGCCCCTAGTTATTAGCTTTAATCTCCCCTGGTGCAAAGGGGAGATTTTAAGCCATCTTTTCTTAAGCTTTAAGAGTACTAAAGCCCAAGTTCTTAGCTTATTTTGAGAGCCCATAAGCTCTTAGTCAAGCCTGTAAACTTTCAGCCCTTAGCAAGCTTTTTAGATAGCTTATTTTTAAGCCTCAACTTGCCTTTTGACTGTTTTTGTTCAAGCTTAGGTGTAGGGACTGCTTATTTTTCACTCTTGCTTATTCAGCTTATGTCATAAGCTCATTTGTGCTCTTATTGCTTATCTAGGATAGGTATAGTTAGTTGTTAAGCTTATTTGCCCTTTTCTTAGCTTATTAGTCCAAAAGTCCAAAATGACTTAGCCAAATTTAGCCTTAAGCTCTTTGTAAGCATTCTGTCGACTTTTAAGCTTATTTTTAAGCTTATTGAGTGCTTTTCATAAAAACTTGTAGTTGACAAAGTTGTTAAGCCCCACGAGCTTAACAACTTTGCTTCACAAAGTTTTTCAAAAAAAAAAGAGGGAAAGACAAGGGAACCGGGTGAGCAAGACTCGAACCCGGTACCCCTCGATACAGTCCCCCTTTTATACACACTCATACCGCTGCGCCCTTGGGTCTTTTTCGTTAAAGACTCAAGAGGCTTGGTACTTATACACGTTTTAGGCTTTTAAGCCATTAAGCTGTGTACAGCTTATTGACGGCTTATTTATAAGCAAACTTTTTGTTTCTTATTTTTCGTAGGTTATTTATAAGGTGAAGTATTTTTAGTAAATTTTTCAGAATTTTTCGAAGTTATTTAGTATTTTTTACAATTTAATTTAGATAAAAGTTTTAAAAATTCATAAAAAATACAAAAATTATCAAAAAAATATTTTTCTTTTTTAGAAAATTTTATTTTGTCATATAGTTTGTAGGAAAAATATAAAACTTTTCGTAGGGTCATTTTTACAACTTTTCATTTTTTAAAGAGCGGTCCGGGTGCGGGATTTTGTCTTGACTCGTTTTTGGGTCAAACGAACTCCGTTTTCGGTCTAGTCTTTTTCATTCTTCGTTATTTGTTCCCTAGAGTAGTTTAGAAGCAAAAATTTCTTCGTAGGGTTAATTTTAAAGATTTTAGGTTTTTCCCCCTTTGTTCGGGATTCGTGCTCTCGTTTTCTAGTTTAATTTCATAATTTCTAGGTTTTTCTTAAACGTTTTTGTTTGTTATTGTTTAATTTGACTTTTCCACACTTTCAATTCAATTCTCTCCTTCAAACTCAAATCTTCGACTGTATCGATTCTCCAGTCCAGCCTCGTTGGGGATAAACGACCCGGGAACACTCTATACTACTTCTCGGTTTTATTGATCTTGTTGATTTTTAGACTTATATATATTTTATATTTTATTATATATTATATATTTAGTGTAAAATTCGCCAACCAGTTAGTATTTAGGCCATAAAATATATAGTGTGTTAGATTAGTTCTATCTCAAAGTAGAACTTGGTATTTAGCTTAGTATCAAAAAATGTGTAAGCGACGTGTACGATTTTATTCGCCTAAAGGGAGCTTGTTGACATAGTGAAGAAAACTCTCAAGTTGGGTATTTGAGGAGTGGAGTAGGGCGAAGAGGAGCTGCGTAGCCGAACCACTATAAATCATTGTGTCATCAGTTTGATCTTTCTTATCTTTACTTGTTTATACTTCATATTTACTTATTTTTTTATTACATCGCTATCATATACACTTGTGTATAACTCTTGAATTCATATAAGTCGACAATCTAAGTTTTATTTTTAAAACGGTAACAACCATTCAATCCCCTTCTTGTTTCCACACAAATAAAAAAACAAACTTACTTCATCGCCACTATATGTGTTTATTTCAAGCAATATATGAAATTCAAATAGGCTGAGAGAGAGTTGTAAAACTCAAGTCAGTGTGTAGCTCTATTTCTAAAAGCTAAATGGTCTTGAGAAAAAGGGTTGGATTATTTTTTTGAATCAGTTTAGGCGAAAATAAATTTTGTCAATCCTAAACACTTTTAGCGGAGCAACTAATAGTTAAGTTTGAAGGAGTCACAGGTAACTCATATAAATTGCGCCACACTACATCTCAATGGTGTTCATACAAAACTCTTAACGAAAATCTTAATATAAAAAGCACAAAGTTTGGTTACTCACGTTGGGGGAACTCGCATACGGACAGTAGACACAGGCTGTGTGCAGGACGTTGATTCTTTTTCGACCGACTTCGCCGAACTGGTCTTCTTTTTTGTTTAGAACTAGAAGAAGAAGGTTGACCATCGTTAATTGTTTTCCACAAAAATAAGCATAAGAAATAATTCTGAAATTCAAGTTTGACATAAAAAATGTATTGTTGTCTAATAGTTCAGCATGGAGGCGGTAAGGTGATGGTTTGAATGTAAAGTGGTAAGTGAAATGGTAACCGGTCAAGTGATGAAATTTGCCAAATATATTTTTGTTATGCTTATAGTCTTCACAATTGTTCTATACTAGTTTATAAAACAAAATAGATTGTGTTAGATATTAGAAAAAGACTCGGTCACCCCGTATATTTTACTGTTTATTATAGCTCGTAGTTTAATAGTTAATCGTATGATTTTTTGTTTTGAACCGGGTACTAATACCCTGTATTTTGTAAGAACTATAAATACCTCTTCCAACTTTGGAAGAGGTAGCTAGTCATTATTCATTTTCCATTTTACACATAGAGTTTCTCTCTCTAGAAACTAGCCAAATCCAAGAATCATTACTGGGGCTGTGAAATATGATATCCTACAATTGGTATCAGAGCTTTGTGGTGATTTCGTGAGCTTGTGTGCATTCGGATCTTGATTAGATCGTGTTTTCTAGTTGCTTTTTGTGTTCTTGGTTCGAAAATCAAAACCCATATTTTTGTGCTTAGACGTGTTTATGTTTATGTTTTTAAGCAAGATCTAGGCATAAGGTAACTAGTTGTGCAAGAAAAATCAAGGTACAACGTCAAAAAGGATGTGTTTTTGGTGATTTTGTTGGATAAAGTTATGTTTTGCTCGAAGTTGGCTTTCGGTTTGAAGGAAGCGGAATATGCAGGTTTGAAGGAAGCAGAATATGTAAGTTTGAATAAAGCGAAATATGCAGGTTTAAATCAAGCGAAATATGACAGGTTGATTCCAAGTGAAATATGTATTCAAGCGGAATATGACATTATCAAGCGAAATATGTCTATTTGTCTTCAAGCGAAATATGACAGATTGTCAAGCGAAATATGTTGAGTTTTTCCAAGCGAAATATGTCACTAAAATCTTAATTTTTCTACGGTTTTCTTACTTTGTAAAATCCCGTAAAAGATTTATTTCTTGGTTTCAGTTAAGATTAGTAAAATCCCATAGAATAATTACTTTAATCACATCTAAAACATATCTTTAACAAAAGTCTCCTTTATCACTGATCGATCAAGACTGATATCATTTCACAACAAGTTCAAGATGTCTAATATGTATGAAGATCCAATCTACGATGAAGTCGGGACATCATATGACTCGAGTATTCCATCTGAGGTACAAGATCAAGATAACTATTCAGATAATGTGGATGAGTATTATCAAGAACACGAGATGCAAAGCGATGTGCAACACAACTACATTGTTAACTCTGATGCTGACTATACGAGTGATAGTAATATCATTTTGTATGATCAGTATATGGAGGACAACGAAGAACATGTTGTACAAAGTAATGTATCTTCTGCTCAAAATGATGCATTGATGTCGATTATAGATGATATGCATGAACAGGGTGTCCAAAGTATGTCAGCAAATAAGCAGGTTAAAGTAGTTAATGACACATTGACTTCTGAACTTGCGAGATATAAGGAACTGGTCGGGGAGTATGAAAAACGGGCAAAGTTTGAATTAACTGAAAGAGAACAAAAGATTGATGAACAAATGAGAATAATTATCTCTGACCGAAATAGAAAGGAAACTTCTTTAAAATCGGAACTTCATTCTGTACAAATGCAACTTCGTTCTACCGTTGACCATAACAAGTCAATGAAGGAAGAAGTGACAACCTTGAAAAAGGATTTTAAACAAAAAGAAGATAAATACATTGAAGAGTTTTTAGACATCAAAAAGCTAAAAGAAAAGGTTGAAGATAGATTATTCAAACAAGATCAGTCTATTCAAACGGTGCACATGTTATGTAAACCAAAACCGTTTTATGATGAAAAGAAAAAGGTAGCAATAGGCTACAAATTATGTCTCACACGTGCAAAGCAAGTTCAGTCTACCCTATATAATGGTACTGAAATAGTCATGACCAATCATAAACATGTTGTTGTGCATGACTCAGAGGAAACTCTTAAGATAGCTGAGTTAACTAGGAAAAGAATGTATGAGAAAATGAAAAGCCCTCAGTGTATTCAAAATAAAGTTAAGTTTGCACCCCCAGATTACTCAAAAGAGAACTATCTTGCAATCTTCGCACCTCAGAGAGATTTGACCCCTGAGCAGATATTTTGGGCCAAAGATGAAAATGACAGGAAAAAGGTTGAAGCCTCAGTTCTTAATCAACACCGACTGTGTATCCACCCATTACACCTGTCAAGTTTGTCCCCAGGGTTCTCCCAACCAAAAGGCAAGTGAAAATTAATCTTTATACACTCACACAACTTTTTACAGAATTTGACAAAACATGTAAAAAGAGAATCACACCAACAGGTCTCACAGAAGGGGAAAGAGGTTTTGAACAAACAAAAAGATGTTACCTCACTGAAGTCATACCATTTTTCAAAACTCTTAAACAACACTTTGAAGGAGTTCAAAAGGCTCTCTTTAAAGAAGTTAAAGAAATGGAAGAAATTTTTGATCAAATGTCAGCAGGGGTGGACCAGAATACTGTGGACAAGCAATGTGCTGAAATTGAAAAGAAAAACCTTCTAATTGCTAATTGTTTGTCGAATCAATTGCTGTTTGCTGTTGAACAATCACGTTGTCTAGATCTTGAAGCTGAGATCTCTAAATTACAAAATGAGAATCAAAAGGATGTTAATGATGAAATGATAAGAGGTTTTAACAAACTTGAGGTGGAATACCTGAATTTGCAATTGAAATATCAACACCTTCAAGAAAACTTTGGAAATAACAAATCACAAACTTCTCAGGATGTTCCTGAATTTGACTCATTTTTCAGAATTAAAAATCTAGAAACACAGCTTCAAGAAAAGGACAACGTAATTAGAAACTTGAAAGCTCAAGTCTCTAAAATGAATGACAGAAGTTGTGAAACTTATAATGCTAAAGATGTCACTGCTCTTATTGAACAAAATGAATGTGTTAGAGTAGAACTAGAAAAGGTCAAACAACATTACAAGGAATTGTATGACTCCATTAAGATTACGCGTGCTCACACTAGTGAAAAGACATCTACCATGTTAAATGAAATTGAGAGTCTAAAGGCTCAGTTGAAAAGCAAAGTGTCTTGTGTCACTAGTGACTCTGTCAAACCAAAAGTTCTTGCGCCTGGCATGTATGCCATTGATGTTAAACCCATCCCTCCTCCCCTTAAGAACAATAGGAGTGCTCATTTAAACTATATCAACCATCTTAAGGAGAGTGTAGAAACAGTTAGGGAGATTGTAGAGGAAGCTAGAGTAGTTAAACCACTAGATAATGCACTTAACTATGCTTGTCAATACACTAAGCTATCTCAGGAATTGTTAGAATATGTGATTGGCACTTGCCCAAAAAGTTTCAATGAAAGAGATAACAAGGCTCCCTCTACCCCTTTAACTAGGAAAAAACAAGTTACTTTTAATGATAAACCAGGAACTTCATCTAGTAACAACACACAGAAACACGAAGAACACCAGAAAGTTCAACATTCTAATATCCATGTGATTCCTTCTATAGGAGTAAACAGTTCCACTGAAGCTAGCGGATCAAAGCCTAGAAGCAATACAAAGAACAATAGGAACCTGCCAGCTAAGAGTGTGAATCAAAAGACTGTAGAAGACCACCCTATGAAAAATAAGTCTGTTTGGACAAAAGTGAATCGAGTTGATACTAGCATTAGCTCTAAGCGTGTTGTAATTAATTTAAATTCTAAATCTGTGTGCAAAATGTGTAACAAATGCTTGATGTCTGTGAATCATGATATGTGTGTTTTAAAAAGTTTGAATTTTATAAATGCAACCCCCACTATTTAAATTATCTTGAATAAAGGAAAGCAAATTTGGAAACCAAAAGGCAAACTGTCTGATAACAGTTTGAAAAAGGCCAAGCGGGTTTGGAAAGCAACTGGCAAACTATTTGCTAATGTTGGCTATCAATGGAGACCCACAGGAAAGAAATTCTCCTTAGGAAAACTTAATTATGGTTATCAATGAAGACCCACAGGAAATAAATTTGCATTAGGAGAACAGTGCCCTTTAACTAAGCTTCTTGTGAAATGTACTATTATATCTGCTAACCAACATGACCCCAAGAAAAAATTGAGGAACCGAAATTCCAAACTCTCCACACTCGACTGTTTTCAAATGCAGGTCGTACAGGTCGTCCTTTGGTATCTGGACTCAGGTTGTTCAAAACATATGATGGGGAATCGTTCAAAGCTTAAGAAGTTTGTGAAAAAGTTCCTCGGGAAAGTCAGATTCAGAAATGATCACTTTAGAGCTATCATGGGTTATGGAGAGTAATGCATTTCTATTAAATTATGACGTCTGTTCACATCAGTTTAGGCCTCGTTCTTCATCATTATGGCGTCTGTAGATGTCTCTTCAGGCCCCGCTCCTCATAGGAAAGAAAAGTGTACGCTTCAGTGCGCTTTATCTTTGAAAGAAGAGAAATCTTCTTGTTTTTGACCATTTTCATCAACAAGTTTCATATTTTCCCATGCTCGTTCAGACGTTAAGTGAATCAACGTTCATATGCAATTACATATGCAATTTTTGAAGGGGAGAATAGTGAATCAAATGTGATCCATACAATTTAACTTGGTCTCTCAATGTGTATGAAATGGTGAAATGGCTCCTGTACACATCAGTTCAGGACCCGAACCTTTGTCGATGACGCCTGAACAATTTAGTTCAGGGCTCATACCTAATCAGGTCCATGCAACCAATTATGTTCTACCGACGGATAAAGATCTGGAGTTATTATTTCAACCTATGTTCGATGAATACTTTGAAGTAACTAGAGTCGATGAACTAGTACCTTCTGCTACTACTGTTAACGCTCAAGTTGTTCCACCAGGTACATCTGTGTCTTCAACATTTGCTCAAGATGCACCATCAACAAGTTATTCACCGTCATCATCTGTAATACAACCTCTAGTCATTCATCATGATGTTGCAGTTGGACCCACTATCGAAGACACCCCAATTACTCAAGCTACCCTTCATCCCTTAGTTAACCCTGTTACTGGAGAACTTGGTTCTGCACAGTCATCATTAGGGGATGTTAGTATAGCTGAACCCAACCAAGCTAATCAACCACCAGCTCATCTTAGAAAATGGTCCAAAGATTACCCTCTTGATAATATAGTTGGTAATCCTTTGCATCTGGTATCCACCAGAAAATAGTTAGTTTTCGATGCTCTATGGTGCTGTTACCATACTAAAGTGTCAAAAGTCGAACCAAAGAATTTCAAAATGGTCGTGATAGAAGACTGCTGGTTTCAAGCCATGCAAGATGAAATTCATGAGTTTGATCTACTTGAAGTATGGGAATTAGTACCTCGCACAGTCTATGTAATGGTTATCGCTCTCAAGTGGATCTACAAGGTGAAACTTGATGAGTATGGTGATGTACTGAAAAATAAAGCTTGGTTAGTTACAAAAGGATATCGTCAAGAGGAGGGTATCGATTTTGAAGAATCATTTGCTCCAGTTGCTCGAATAGAGGCTATTAGAATCTTCATTGCAAATGCTGCCAGTAAAAACAAGGTCATCTACCAAATGGATGTCAAGACTGCATTTTTGAATGGAGATCTGCAAGAAGAAGTATTCGTCAGCCAACCGGAAGGTTTTGAGGATCCAGATCCTACTCACGTCTATCGTCTGAAGAAAGCTCTTTACGGGTTAAAACAGGCTCCAAGGGCGTGGTATGACACTTTATCAAAGTTCCTCATAGCAACAAAATTCTTCAAAAGGGCTGTGGATCCGACGTTATTCACTCGCAAAACAGGCAAACATATTCTCCTCTTTTAAATCTACGTAGATGATATAATATTTGCCTTAACTGATCCTACTGCTTGTACCATTTTTTCAAAAGAGATGAACTCAAAATTTTAGATGTCAATGATGGGACAAATGTCGTTTTTCTTAGGCTTATAGGTTTTTCAAAGTCCCAGAGGCATCTTTATTAATCAAGCGAAATATGCTCTCGAAATCTTAAAGAAATATGGAATGGATCTTACAGACCCTGTCGATACACCAATGGTGGATCGATTGAAACTTGATGAGGATCTCAAAGGGATTCCAGTTGACCAGACTCGATTTAGAGGAATGGTTGGCTCCCTATGTACCTCACTGCCAGTAGACCAGACCTTGTATTTTCTGTGTGCATGTGTGCTAGATATCAGGCTAAGCCTACTAAAAAGCACTTAGAAGCAATCAAACGGGTCTTTCGGCACCTCAGAGGAACTATTCACATGGATCTTTGGTATCCGAAGGACAACGCTATGGCTCTAACAGCTTTTGTAGATGCTGATCATGCGAGATGTCAAGACATAAGAAAAAGTACTTCGGGAAGTGCTCAGTTTCTTGGAGAAAAATTAGTAAGCTGGTCATCTAAGAAGTAGAGAAGCACTGCTATTTCGACAACAGAGGCTGAATACATTGTAATGTCTGGTTGTTGTGCTCAAATCCTATAGATGCGATCTCA
>BQNB010101234.1:1521-24519 GCA_026074375.1 Tanacetum coccineum | reverse complement strand
ATCTTCAGCATTGGAAGCGCTTGAGAATTCTTTATTTTGTTGTATTTCATAATTTTTAGAAACATTATAAGTAATTCCGTATGCCCACATATTGGGGAAAGATTGTTAGCCTTAAAATATGTCTGCTAATACGGAATTACATTAGTTTACTTATAGTCGGATATGCAAGGACTAGAAATGTTACGTTAGGATAGTAGTACATATCAGGGGCTATAAATACCCCCTCCATACTTCCATGGAGTGTGAGGATAATCATTTGTATCATTAGGTTTGTGTTTTTCTCTCTCTAGACATACACATCTTTCCCTCTCTATAATTTTCTCTCTAATCTAATAAACATGGCAACTTATTTCTTTTATCCTCCCCGACCTCTGGATCATGTTTTAGGCTAGAATATTTAGGGATAACATAACTGGATCTAGTAATATGGACCAAGTAGAGCTAGAGTCTGGGATAGAACTTCATATTGCTTATGTGTACCTTAGAATCAAAGGATTAAGAATTAAAATTCCTTGAGTGCCTCCTTATTTTAAAGAGTGGTAGACTAAGTGTGACTTAGAATTACAAATAACATTCTGTGACTTTGCTTTGGATCATGATAGACTATAGACTACCAAGTGCATATTTGTGATTGAACATAAGTGGGTAAAGTATCGATGAGCTAGGTTTTGATATTCACCAGTATTGACTCCTAAGATAGATTATAATTAACAGATGTATGCTTATTAGACGTTCATTAATTGTGACAGGATTAATTGAATAGTGTTTAAGGAGAAGAACCACCTAAACCTTGCGAATGATATAACACTAACATAGTAATACAATCATTGCACCTTAAACAAGACCTGTGTTTTATTGGATTAACCATGGCCGATATGTTTCCCTTATATTTGTGTTAGACCGTTTCTCTATCATTTGTTATCTTCTTGTGTGTGTTTACTGCTTTATGTTGGGAATTAAATGTCTACATACTTGGTACTATCAACACAGAAGTTAGTACTACCAATATAATTTTGTACTGCTCAAGCTTATTCAAGAAAAATGACTAAGTATGTTAGTACTGCTAGTTATAGTTAGTTAATATTGTCAGTACATTGTTAGTACTGCCAGTATAGTTAGTACTGTTAGTATAATAGTTAGTACTATTGGTTATATAGTTAGTACTGCTAAAGTGATATGCATAAGTTATATTAGGAATATATATTCATGATCACTTGATGCGTTTTGTAAGCCCATTAGGGTTTTCCTTAGTGTATAAAAGGAACCCTACGACATAGTAAGATATACAAGTTTACATAGTTAGTTATTCTGTAACCTAGGCAGAATATTTGCAATCAATATATATTCAAAGTTTTGTTTACATTGTTCTTCTTAGTATTACAAGTTAGATTCCACATAACTTATAGTATTCATAATCATAGTTTCTCACATAGTTAGTTTGGATTTATCCAAGTTAACTAAGCTTTAACAAGCTAAGAAGATCTATTCATTGGAACTCACAAGTGGTATCAGAGCTTGTAGAGAAACTCTGAATAAGAAGAACTCATTCAGATCCAGATCTCTACCTACAATACAAGATGTCTGGTGAAGAACTTGCACCACAAATGGCACCAGTGGAATCTCCTCAAATGATATCTATTATAAAACTTCATATGCTCAAGAAGGGTGAATATACCCTTTGGAGCATGAGGATAGAGCAGTACCTCACAAACATAGATTATGGCTTGTGGCAAGTAATCATGAATGGTGATGAACCTGTACAAACAACAAAAGATGAGAATGGTGTTGAAACTGAAGTACCTCCAAAGACTGCTCAAGCTATATGGCAAAAAAAAGCTAAAAGCATTCTGCTTTTGGCTATTCCTGATGAGTATCAACTGAGGTTCCATACAATCAAGGATGCAAAGTCTTTGTGGGATGCTATTAAGAGTAGGTTTGCCGGTAATGTTGAATCTAAAAATACGCAGAAGAATGTCTTGAAGCAACAATTTGAAAACTTTTCTGTATCTGACATAGAAGGATTAGATAAAGCATATGATAGGTTTCAAAAACTTATCAACGTTCTAGAAGTTCATGGTGCAGCTGTTCCTAATGAAGATACAAATCAGAAATTTTTAAGAGTTATACCTTCATCATGGAACAATGTAGCCTTGATTATGAGGAACAAAGATGGTATAGATGATTTAGATATTGATGATCTATACAATAACCTAAAAGTGTTTGAAGTTGATATCAAAGGTTCCTCTGGATCATCAAACTCTCAGAATGTGGTTTTTCTCTCTGTAGAAGACACTAGCAGCAGTAATGAAGTTAATATTGCTAATAGTGTTTCTACTGCATCAAGTCATAATTCTCAGGGATAAGCCTCTTCATCATCATATACTATTGATCTAATGTTCTTATTCTTTTCTAATTAGTCAAATAGTCCACAACCGGATGATGAAGACCTAGAGCAGATTGATCATGATGATTTGGAAGAAATAGACCTTAAATGGCAAGTGGCCATGCTTTCTATGAGGGTTAAGCGATTTTATAAGAAGACTGGAAGAAAGTTAATCTTCAATGGCAAAGAACCTGTAGGTTTTGATAAAACTAAGGTTGAATGCTTTAACTGTCATAGAAGAGGCCATTTTGCAAGGGAATGTAGAGCACCAAGAAATCAAGGGAACATGAATGGAGATGCAGGGTATAAGAGCAGGGACAACACCAGAAGGACTGTACCAGTAGAGACCTCTGATGCATTGGTTGTTCAGGACAATGCTTTGATTGTCCAAGATGGACTGGGATATGACTGGAGTTATATAGCTCAAGATGAACCAACTGAGTTTGCTCTCATGGCCTACACTTCAAACTCCTCAGGGTCTGACACAGAGGTACAATCTTGTTCTAAAAACTGTGTAAAAACATATGAAAAACTTCAAAAACAGTTTGATGAACAGCGACAAACTCTTAGTAAGGCTAATCTAGAAATTGTAGCTTATCAGTTAGGCCTAGAATCTGTAGAAGCACAATTAATTGTTCATCAGAAAAATGAAGCTGTCTATGAGGAAAAGATTGCAGTATTAGAGTTTGAAGTAAAAGATAAAGGTAATGCTGTCACTAGACTTACAAATCAGTTAGAACAAACTTTAAAAGAAAAAGAAGATTTAAAAGCTAAACTAGAACAGTTTGAAACATCTTCTAAAAACTTAAATAAACTGATTAATAGTCAAATAAGTTCTAAAGATAAAACTGGTCTAGGATATGGAGATCAATTGAATGAAAATGATTCAAGTGGTAGTGAATTGTTTAATAGTGTGTTTGATAGTCGTTCAAGTGATGGAGATGACAATCAAACAAATGATAGGTTCAAAAAGGATAATGAATATCATGCAGTTCCCCCTCCTCTTACTGGGAACTACATGCCTCCACTTGCTGACCTATCTTTTGCAGGATTGGATGATTCTGTTTATAGGCCTACAGCAAATAAGACTAGTGCTAGTGTGTCTCAAGTTGAAACAAGTATCACCCCACCTAGCAATACTAGTGTAGAAATGCCTAGAGTTGAATCTGTTAGGCCTAGTGGAGTTATCATTGAAGATTGGGTTAGTGATGATGATGAGGATATTCTTCAATCTAATGATTTATCATTGAAGATTGGGTTAGTAATGAACCTGTTAAATCTGATAAACAAGTTGTAAAACCTAGGATGGTCAATCAATCTCCTAAGGTAGATAGAAAAGATTAGAATGGGAAGATGACTTAAAAATTGGGGTTAGGTTTTGGGTTTACTAAGAAAGCTTGTTTTGTTTGTGGAAGTCACAATCATCTAATAAAAGACTGTAATTTTCATGAAAAGAGAATGCCTAAAGAGTCTGTTTTGGAAAAGGGTACTGGTCATAGGGAAGTTAGACCAATTTGGAACAACACTCAAAGAATAAATCATCAAAATAAATTTGTTCCAACTACAGTCTTAACTAGGTCTGGAAAAATACCAGTTAGTACTGCCAAGCAGTATGTTAATACTGCTACCTCTAAAAATAGAGTGAATGTTTCAAAATCAAAAATAAATACTTTTCCTAAGACACATTCACCTATTAGAAAGCCTTTTTATAAATCAACAGTACTTAATACCAGGGTTTCAAAAGTAAAAGTTAATATTGTTAAAGTAAATGGTGTTAATACTGTTGGGCAATCAGTAGTTTGTACTGTTAAAGGAAATGGGGTCACTACTGTTAAGGCCTCAGCAGGTTGTGTTTGGAGACCTAAAATGACTGATTTAAACAATAGCTCTAAAGACAATAGTGGATCATGGATCTCAAAAAGAGTAAATTATATTGATCCACAAGGCAGACTCAAGTCAGTAGTGGCTTGGGTCTCCAAGAGACACTGACTCTCTTATTTTTATGTAGGGGAATCCACAACAAGCTTTAAAGTACAAAGGAATGTTTGACAGTGGATGCTCCATGCATATGACAGGGAACAAAGCCTTACTTACTGACTATCAAGATATTAATGGAGGTTTTGTTGCCTTTGGTGGAAGTACTAAAGGTAGTAAGATAACAGGTATTGGTAAGATAAGAACTAATAAAATAGACTTTGAAGATGTGTTTTTTGTAAAGGAACTGAAGTTTAATCTTTTCTCTGTCTCACAAATATGTGAAAAGAAAAACAGTGTTCTTTTCATTGAAACTGAATGTCTTGTTTTGTCTCCTGACTTTAAACTAATTGATGAAAGTCAAGTACTGCTTAGAGTCCCCAGGCAAAACAATATTTACAGCTTTGATTTAAAGAATGTTGTTCCTTCTGGAGATCTAACTTGTTTATTTGCAAAAGCCACAATTGATGAGTTTAAGCTATGGCATAGGAGGCTGGGTCATGTAAATTTTAAAACAATGAATAAACTTGTGAAAGGAAACCTTGTAAGAGGTCTTCCTTCAAAGACTTTTGAAAATGACCATACTTGTGTTGCTTGTCAGAAGGGAAAGCAACAGAAAGCCTCCTGTAAGACCAAACATGTGAGCTCTATCAGCCAACCTTTACAGATGTTGCATATGGACTTATTTGCACCAACATCTGTAAGGAGTATCAACCATAAGACATATTGCCTTGTAGTGACTGATGACTTTAGTAAGTTTAGCTGGGTTTTCTTCTTAGCCACTAAGAGTGAAACTAGTAGGATTCTTAAGAAATTTATAACAGAAGTAGAAAACCGAAAACCAATAAACCTAAGGTTTAAAGTGTAATCATGTCTGATAACGGGACAGAATTTCAAAAACAAAGAAATGGAATTTAATTCTGTGGGCAAAAAGGGATAAAAAGGGAACATAGTGTTGCCAGAACTCCACAACAAAATGAAGTTGCTAAGAGAAAGAATAAGACCCTGATTGAGGCAGCTAGGACTATGCTAGCAGACTCACTTCTACCTTCAGAAATATTAGGCGAATGCAGTTAATAATACTAGCTTGTTATGTCTGAATAGGGTTCTAGTGACCAAGTGCCTCAATAACAAAGACAACGCCTATGTAACATTATTATTGGCAGAGCACCAAGCATAAGTTTCATGAGACCTTTTGGATGTCCTGTTACTATCCTAAATACCCTAGACCTTTTAGGCAAGTTTGATGGGAAGGCTGAGGAAGGGTTTTTAGTTGGGTACTCTGTAAATAGCAAAGCTTTTAGAGTATTTAATTCTCAAACCAGAAAAGTTGAAGAGAATCTGGATGTAAACTTTCTTGAAAATAAACCAAATGTTGCAAGACAAGGACCTAACTGGCTTTTTGACATTGATTCCTTAACAAATTCTATGAATTATCAACCAGTTACTGCAGGGAATCAAACTAACAAAAATGCATGTCCACAAGAAGCTAATGGTAATACAGGTTTGAAGCAAAGTGTTGATGCTGGACAATCTGAAGAAAAGAATGTGTCTACTTAACAATATGTTGTGTTCCCATTATGGTCATCTATCTCTTCAAACTACAAGAGCTCAGATAACAAGGTTGAGGATGATACAGTTGATGATGATTGTGGAAACCTACAACACTTGATAGGTTCTTTGATCATTTAAGCTCGAGGTTGTTTAGACCTCATCTAGGATAATATAGTAACAATGATATAAATTGCACAGCGAAAATAATAAACACAAATCAAAGTTACTTCAAGGTTTTTCTTTATTAATCAACACAACCCCAAATACTCAATTGTCAAAATAATCATTACTGGCAAAATAGTAACATGATCAAAGATCCTCTGAGGCTAAACTCTAGACAGTCTACACTAAGTATCTAGTCGACTCTCATATGATGAACACATACTTTTTTGAATGAATAAAATAATATGCCTGGACCTCCTTTTATAGCATAAGGAGTCAAGGCTTACATGGAAACTAATAAAAGATATTAATGAGTAAATCAATTAAATATTCATTTTTATCTCTTTTTGACTAAATCTTTATTTTCTTCTACATCTTGTAGAATCTCATAATGACTACTTTGGTCCTTTTGTTTCCATCTTATTTCATTCGTGTTTTGTCTTATCAACTCAAATATAATTCCCAACAATCTTCCCCTAGTTGATAATGACAAAACCAAATAAGCACAAAACTTCCCTTAAGTTAATATACGAATGAAAACTAAAACCCCCCTTAAGCTTACCAAGGATCTACAAGTGCAAATCATTAACTCTTCCCTTTTTTTGTCATAATCAAATAGGAGACTAAAGTATGCAACTTTAATTTCGACAACCACAAACCACTATCACACTTCTAATCTAGCCTTCCAACAACTCAAATTACCCTCCATGACGCGCCTTAAGATAAATGAACTTGAGCAGTAGAAACTTAAACTAGCAGTAGTAATAATGACTTACAGTAGTAAAAACCTTCACCTCATGTGGTGCATGTAAATGGTTAAACATTTTAACAATAAGCTTCCCCTAAAAACCATATGTTAACCATTTCGTGAATCTTCAATTCTGTAGGCTCTATGTAATGATTACTTGATGAAGAAAACTAAGTATAACGAACTTGATGCTAAAGTAGAATAACCCAAACTTGTATCTTATGTCTTGTACTATCCACGTGACGTCAAACTTATAAATAAATCTGTGAAATATAAGTAGATCGCAACCTCTTGAAAAAATCCTCATCTTCTTTGAGACACATAACCAAAGTGATAGCAAATGTGCGCATTGAGCACCATAAGTTTGTAAATCACACACCTTTGCTAGATTTTGACAAGTCTTCGTCACATCGTTTCTAAGCACGAACAAGTTATCTCTAAACGTTGTAAGCCGTTTAAGATATGATAAGAACACAAACCTAAGTAATTCCACTTCACCATCAAATAAGTGATAAATAACTATCTTCGTAATCAATTCTTCCAATAAATACGAGCCTTTAAACTTTTAAGAACATTAAAATCATAAATTGTTCCAAACAGTAAAACCAAAAACAAACAACCTTGGTTTTCTTGTTCTGTCCGAGATCCATCTCTGTGTGTGTCATCCGATATCTGCCAAAATAATCTTTGTTGTTCAATATCGGTTGAAGCTAGCAGTTGAAACAATTTAGCCCTAGCAATATTAATACTCGCGCAACAGTATAAACTTAAAGCTGGCAGTATAAACTTTCCAATCCAATCAGTACTAACTCTTCCCCTTAAACCAAGCAGTACTAACAACAGCAATAGCAACATTAAGTATAGAAGCATCATTAACTTTGTCTTTGAGGAGCACAAACATAGACTTGGCAATTTTAACTTTACAATGAATATTACCTTGATAGTTGTAAGTTTCGTTTGGCAGCACAAAGTAATACACAAAGCAATATTAACACACCAGCTTACTCAGTTCCAATCAACAACGTGAACACCTTCTGCTTGTCCCTTGATGACCATAAACTCACAACCAATAATCCTTCTTAATGTCTTACACACCTTTTCCAATAGCAATAAACATCAGCAGACTCTTCTAATTTAGATCGTGGTGCGTTCAGACAAGATTAACAAATATAAAACCCTGTCGCTTCCTTACACCTTTAAACATGTTGACGCCTGCTAATTTTTTTTCTTAACCAAGAACCAAACACATGTAGCATAAACATAAATACCATTAGCAACAACATTAATGAACACCATGATAACTGGCAGTATTAACATAAGTATTAGCAGCATTAACTTAATACTGGTTGTAGTACTGGAATTGATCTTCAATAAGCAGTATTAATAATCACAAACCAATATTAATACAAATTCCGCAAAAAAAAGGCAATCATCCTGCATTAGGTGCAATTCTTAATAGGATCAAAAAAATTTTACATAAACTAAACAGACCATAATAAAATTTTAATACCACGCTTATTAGGAAAAGTATCATAACCATGAATCGAACCATAGCTATATGTCCTATAACAGCTTTTCAGTAAGAAAGATAGAATCTACGTAGGCAGCTTTGTCGATTTTCCAATATTAAACTTGTTTCAAACTGCCATAATTGAAACGCTTTCATCGTAAAATCTTAATGTTGATGAAACAACGATACTGTGTAGCAGAAACTTTCAACATAATCGACCAAGCTTTGCGAACTTCGAATCAAACACTGAATAAGATAAAAATCCTAATTGTAGTGTAACTTTGAAAACCTGATTTTCAATAAGCCTTTCTATATAGAATAACCAAACCCTTAAGGTTTCATTTGTCATTTAAGAGCAACAAAGATAAGCACAAATCAACACTTTTGTAACAGAATATCACCCTTTCT
Source organism: Tanacetum coccineum (assembly GCA_026074375.1). Lineage (NCBI taxonomy): Eukaryota > Viridiplantae > Streptophyta > Magnoliopsida > Asterales > Asteraceae > Tanacetum > Tanacetum coccineum. The sequence continues at coordinate 15,780 of BQNB010101234.1, read as the reverse complement.
TCTTCATCGAATTAGGGTTTGTATAAAAACCCTAGATTCACCGAATTTGAGACATCACAAACCATAGCCACCTTTTGATTTACCGAATTGCCCAAAAAAACCCTAGTTTTACTTATGAATAATTGAAAATCCTTGTAGATCCTAGATCAAAGAGCCCCGTGGCTCTGATACCAACTGATAGAACCAAAACATGTGACAGTTCTTAGGATCGTTTAAGCTCAGATTGTTTAGATCTTTATATCTAGGATAAATAATAACACAGGCGGAAAATTCAAACATAGAATCAATGTTATTATAACAAGGTGTTTTCATCATTATCTTTCATGATACAATGACTACTAAAAGCCCCAATTCTACACGATCAACTGTAGAATGGTTACCTAATCTAACAGGATCAATGAAACATTGATCTTGGGGCTAAAACACAACTAACCTAGACATCTACATTAAGACTTGACGCCTAGAACACACACACTTTCTTGGTGTTTACATCTTGACACGCTTAAAACAATACGACCTATATCTCTTTATATAATAGAGATATTAGGTTTATAAAGGATAAGTATTAGGAAACAACTAAATCTTCTAAAACCTTTTAAGCCTTGGAGTTCTTGACTTATTCCTCCTTTCTAGCTTCTTGACCCTCTCATTTAATTTAGTTATCTCTGCAGCTTGAGAGGTCTTAGTGTTCTCTAAGTCAAGAACTCTTTCAGACAATCTTGTACAAAGTTCCAACAATTTCTTAAGTTGCAGTCTATCCTCACCACTGAAAAGTGGATCATTAGAATGTGTAGGTACATGCTCCGCATTGGCAACCTCATCAGTGATAGGCTCTGTAGAACCACTGGGTTGAGGAACCTCAGTGTCTTTCCTCTGTTTCTTTCTTGGTTGTTTCTTCTGAGGCTATGATGTAGATGGTTGAATAATAGTGGGTGTATGTTGAGGATCAGTTGGTATTTCTAAACCCTCACCTAATTCTTCAGGAGCTTGAACCATCATAGTTTGAAACAAAGGGGTAACTCTCCCAGAAAAACCTTTTCCTCCTCTCTTTATATTAGCAAAGGACCTTCTTTGTGTGAGAAGGTGTACACATAAATTCTTTATTGTTTGGTTATTCCTTCAACTTGTTTATCTAGGAACACTTGCACAAACCTTGGATACATTAGAAATTTAACCCCACCCACCAAGTTCTTCACCATATTATCAAAAATGTACTTGGAAAAGTTAAAATTTTATTTTGTGGCAAGACAGATTACAGCTGAGGCCATAGTGCTACTAAATTCGTTCCAAGCAGTAGTCTTAGCACTAATGCATTGCAGAATTATATGGATAAGAAATTTCCATTAAGGTGAAAAGAAAGCTTTATAGAATGTAAGTTTTTATGTAAGACTTTCATACCCCAAGTGTCAATGTCAAAAAATTGTTGCATTTGGAAGACATTCTTACCTTCAGCATCTTTTAATTGAAGAGCTATTCTCACACTTGTCTCAGTGACGATCACCTTCTTCCCATCTACTAGGGCTTGTATCTACACTTCCCCATTGACAATTTTTGCCTTAGCAGTAGCCCAAATTTGCTTAATGCATGAAGTATAGATGGTGGGATTCACCGTTAGCGCATATCTGATAGAAATTGCATTTAAAAAATAATATTTAATTCCTTATAATACTATCAGTTTCTTTGGGTTTCTCCAAAAACGCAACCAAATTATGAGTTTCAGCAAGCTTTAGGTTCGACATTGTGTTGGGTTTTGATGATGAATGATAAAATTGAGTTAGGGTTTATGATTAGAGAGTATATCAAAGTGTAAAATCGATTAAATGAGTGATTGAAACCCTTAATCGAAGTATTTATGAAATCACCCTCAACAGCATTAACTTAAACTTGCAGAGTTACTATGTTAAAGCCCTAACCTGCATTAATCTGTCCAGCAGTTAGTCCCAACAGTTAGTAAGTTATGCCTGGCAGCGTTAACTTAACCCAAGACAGTAGTAAGATTTACGCCTTAACAAGTATTAAATAACACTGGCAGTAGTAAGTGTATGCCTAGCAGCATTAACTGAGTCACCTCATTAACTCCAATTTCGTCTTTTTCTCACTGAACCACTCTGTCTGTTTTTATGTCACACAACTCTCTTTTTGTTTTTCATTCTCACTAATTCTCTCAATTCTTTTTCTCACTGAATCACTCTGTTTGTTTTTATGTCACACAACTCTCTTTCTGTTTTTCATTCTCACCAATTCTCTCAATTCTTTTACTCACCAATTCACTCTATCTGTTTTTATTTCCACAATTCTCTCTTTCTGTTTTTGAACTACATCTCTCATTTCTTTTTGCTTAGAATTCTCTCTGTCTATTTTTTATTTTTCTCTTAATTCTTTTAAGCTCACTTTTTCTCTCTATCTGTTTTTGTTTTCTCTCAAGTCTTACATAATTAATTATAACATCAGTAGGAATTATACATACCAGTAGTAAGTTAGGCCAACAACACTAACTTGAATTGCATCATTAGTTACTGTTTCAAGCATCATTTGTGCAAACTCCGCTAAATATTAACACAATTTTCCTCCCCTCAATCAATACTTCAGAGGTTAAGCATTCCAATACATGAATCAAATATTGAAATTTGCCAACATCAAATGCTTTTGTGAGCAAATCTGCAACATTCTGATCTGTGTGAATCTTGATCATCTGAATAAGCTTATTCTCATTTAAATCTCTGATGAAGTGATGTCTAATCTCAATGTGCTTAGTCTTTGAGTGAAACACTGGATTCTTAACTATACAGATGGTGCTTTTCATTGTCAATGAAAATCTTGGTATTCATGAAGTTGTAACCATAATCCAGCATTTGATTTTGAATCTAGAGTACTTGTCCACAGCAACTAGCAGCAGCTACATATTCTGCTTCAGTAGTAGAGTTGGCAACTATAGTTTGCTTTTTGCATTGCCATGAAATCAATCTGTTTCCAAGAAATTAACAACCTCTTGTTGTTGATTTTCTATCTAAACTTGCACCAGCATAGTCACTGTCAATATAAGCTTCCAAGTCAAATGGTGAGTCCTTAGGATACCAATGGCCCAATTTAGGTTGACCTTTTAAGTATCTAAAGATTCTTTTATAACAACTCGCAATTTTAATCAATGTAAATATCCATCTATTAAATTAGATGCAATGTAATATCCATCTATTATATATACCACCTTTTTATAGGGAAATTTTTGCTTTATCTCATTATGCAACGTAACTTGCATCTCTAAAGTAAACGAGCTCACACAACCTCTACCAATGCCATCTCTATCTATGTTTACATCATGTAAACATCCTAATATGTCAAGTCTATATCTTAATATCATTTTACCAAGTACATTATCCATTTAACGTACTTTTCAAAACGTTATTTCAAAAACAAGCATTAAACGTTAACGTTTATATCAAAACCCTAATTATATGTAATGTATACATATAAAATGAATGTACAAGCCTTTAAAGCATGTGTACAAGTATCAATACACAACATTTGAATATCTTTTCCCTCCTAAATCAAGTTACAACTTTCTAAAGCTCAATGTACAAGTCAATAATACAAGAAAGTCAAATTAGGTCATTTTACCTCCTAAATCACTTTGGTTTCTTACTACCACTTTAGTACAAGGTACAAGCACTTAATGCATGACTTTTAAACCTTAAACCTAAACCCTAATTCATCCTAAACCCTAATCTAAAACCCTAAACCCTAAAAACAAAACCCTAAACCCTAATTTCACTTTCAACTAAAAACTAAACCCTAAACCTAAAACTAAGCCCTAAACCTTAATCCTAAGCCCTAATCTCAGTCCTAACACTAATCCTAAACCTTAATCTATCCTAAACCCTAACCCTAACTCAATCTAAAAGTCCAAAACCCTAAATCGAGCCCTAAACCAACCCGTGACCCATTTTGCTCCATTTTGACCCATTTTTAAACCCAAGCAACCAACCAAGCACCACTATGACTCACCAAGCAGCCACCCAAGTAGCTTACAAGCACCTCTATTCTTTTCCTTGGCCACCAAGCTTGCTACATCACCTCCTTGTTGCTCCTTCCTTAGTCGTGGCCTCCAAACACCCACAAAACCTCTCCACCTTGCAAAGATACACTCCCTAGCCCTCAATAGTCATCTCTAGGCCTCATTAGTCATCATACTACAGATCCTAACCCTTAATCCCCAAGAAAACTTGGGCACCAAGGGTGTTTTCACCCTATAAATAGCCGAATTCCACACCCCTTTTAAATCACACATCAAAAACTCATATACTCATCAATGGAGTTCTAACTCAGACCAAGAAGGATCAATAGAAGTCCCTAAGCTCAGAATAGAAGCCAAGAATCAAGAAAAATGAAGCCTTGAAGTCGTTACTAGGCGTACGAACCTGAAAACCTCATTTCGATCCATTTTAACTCAAGTAAGCCTAAGATCTTGCTTTTCAATAAGTTATTCTGTATTAAAATGTTCATAATACTCTAATATCATTTATTGAACTATTGTTTGAAAGCTTTGATTCCTCTAACCCATGTGTTTTCGATCTAAAACCCTAAAAATGGACCCGTTTTGTTATTCTTAAGCTAAACGAATCCTTTTTCTAAACTTTTGTTACATTAGAACATCTTATTTTTGCTTATTCTAATAAGCTATAACCTGCAAATATCATTTGGAATCTTAAAATAAGCTTGCATGGCTTTTTGGACTTGTTTTGCAAATATTTCCATGCATAGGGGTATATATCGTAACTTTCTGAAATTTATAACTAAAGGGGCTGAAAATGTCATTATTATAAAGTTATAACTATAAGGACCTATTTTGCCAAGTTTCAAAGTTAAAGGCTTAAATTATATATACTTTATATATAAAGGACTAAAGTTGTAAAAGTTTATAAACCAAGGGTATAGATTGCCAATTTTGCAAACTTAAAAATATAAAATATAATATTTTGATATAAATTATAAAAATATATATTAATATTATAAAACTTGATTTTATTAAAATCCAACACATTTATCCTTATTAATCATAAATCGACGCATTATTTCGTTATATATTTAACATAAATTATCATCAACTAACTTTTGAAAAAACTTAAAATCTTATCGTATCACGTTACTAGGGAATTTTATATGAAGGGTTTCATTTGAGTTTTCGTTTTGACGAGTTTTCTGGGTTTACGATTTAAAGTGCACTGGCTCCTCAAACGATACGACATGGCCTCTGGATTATGATAGCCCGGACAACGATATAATATTTCCATAATTTAAATAATCAAAGATATACGTTAAACTTTATGAAGTTTTGAAACATAAACTATCACACTAAGACTTGACATATCACCCCAGGTTGCGTGACGAAGCCGTTACTTTCACTTGATATACTTTTGCCATCAATCAGATTTCCCTATACTGTTAAGGTGAGTTCATAGCCTCACTTTTAAATCTCTTTAATATTTCATAAACCTGTGAGGGGGATACATGCTTAAAACCTGAATGCAAGTGTTTTTCCAACTGTATGCTATCCTGATATATTCCTAAGTCCTTACTTTTGCCATTAAGACCCCTTTATCATGAACCGTTAATTACTCTTTGGAGTGAGCGCGAATGCTGTGAATAGATCTATTTGGGATTGAGCATCCCCGTTGGTGTACCTAAACTTTCTGGTAACCAAACGCACTTCATTTGAAACACTATGCGGGTGTTAGGCAAAGGCACCCGTTGAGGCAACTTATGATTATTGATTTTCTCAATGTCTCGGTGTCATGAGCTTAGAGCATAATACCATTTCCTATAATAATTGTACTCATTGAAATTATTACACTTATGGGTGTATAACAACATAACCCACTATTGTACTTGTATTCAAACTATTTATCATAAACCTATGAATTTCACTCATCATTTGTGTTGATCTTTTTAGCATGTTTATCTTAGGTAATTGTGCAAATTATGGCACTGAGTGGCACAAACTTGAAGATGGCTAAAATGTTATCATTCAAATTTTATGTTTTCATGTAGATTTTGGGACCTCTATTTGTAAAAACTCTGATAAAATAATGAATGAATGATAACTAAATTTTCCAAAAACGTCTCTTTATGAGTCATTTTCTATGATTATGACTGTTGTACTATGAAATAATACCTCAGATTAGCTTCCGCTGCTATATTTATCAAAATGGGGGTGTTATAGATTGGTATCAGAGCCACGGTTATAAAGAACAAGGTTGAAACCTTAACTATAAATATTTTTCTTTTTCCATCCAAGAAAGTCCTCCGTGCCACTACATCTCCCGAATAGTATGTAAAGTACATAACTATTATACTATTATATAGATAACTTATGTTATTTACCGTTGTGATGTTAACAGAGTGATGTCTTCTCCCAACCACCCTACTTCCGATATTGAGGATGCTTTTTCCTCTAACTTTCCGAACTATATCTCGGCTTTCCCAGACTATGTCCCGGCATCACCGGAAAATACTTATTCTAGCTCTTCAAATAACTCAATTGGTTTAGTTTTAATAGCTTCACCAACTCTTTCACTTTTTCATGATAACCCCTATATAAAGGTCATGCAAGCATATTATGCTAAAGAATCACCTATTCCACCGCCAACTATTATGCCTCAATCTTCAATGCTATCTCCAATGTTTAATCCTCGATAATTCTTTCTTCCTGAGGAATTATTGCCACTTAAGAAACGAGGTCGTGACCGATCATCCTCCTCTACTTCTGCCCTACCTCAAGCATTTTACTCCTAGCTGTTGGGACTTTTGATTGTTCCAGTTTCTTTAATTTCCCCCTAGGGACCCTTGTGTGATCTGTACATTTCAAAATCTTAACGGGTGTTTCTTGTTGTTTAGGTCTACGAATCTCTATCTTAGCAATAGTTAGGAAAAACAGTTTTTTAATTTAACTTATCATCCGACCACAACTTCTAAATATTGGGCATCAGAATTCCATAATCCTTATTAGAAGTATCTTCACTAATATTCTTACTAGTCTTAGGTCCATAGTCTTCAAACTTAGGCTTTTGGAACTCCTCTAGACCAGAGTTAGACAAATCAAGGTTTGGGGGTGAAAATAACCCTGTAGAGGAGGGTGGTGGAAACAATTGGAACTTACAAATCCCAGAACCCTTTTCTAATTTTAATCAGGTACTGGATCCCCTTTTTAATTTGTCTTGACTCTTAATAGCATTATCATAATTTTTCATATTTTAAGTTGTTTGTCTTTCTTTTTCAAGCTAAAGCTTTTCTAATTCACTTCTTAAGCATACTAATTTCCGAGTCTTGTATATTTGATATTTCTTTTTTAGGACAGCCAAGTTGTCACAAAAAAATTAACCTAATTCACTTTTTGTAAAAGACAATGTTGCTCTTCTATAGATGCTAACATATTTTTATATAATTTTCCTAAATATGAACTCAGATTTGTTAACTCTATTCTTAAGAATCATCAAGTTGAGTTTGATGAGTTTCAATCTTTTTAGATGGTCTTGTGAACAAGTTTTTGTCATTATGTAACTAGAGTCTAAACAATGAATAAAGAGCCATGTTTGTGGGGACTTCATCATCTGCCATATAGCTCTAGTCAAAACTAGCTCCATAATAGCCAACATGGCTTTGGAAGAAGTTTCTTCCACATTTACAGTCCTTCTAGAGCTGTCTTGATTCCTGTTTCTGTTATCTTGGTTCCTAGGTCCTCTGCATTCCTGCAAAGTGTCCCATCTTGTGGCAGTTGAAACAATCCACCTTGGACTTGTCTATCCAGCTGTTTACTCCAGTAATATGATCTTTTCTACTAGTTTTCTGGAAAAATTTCTTTTTGTCCTCAATGTCTGCATGCTAACTTGCCTTTATAATCCGTATTTCTATGTCATCTTCATAGATTTGTTCAAGGTCCTCATATACAAGTTGAGACCCATTTGGTTGACTGGCCAAAAATGCATAAACATGTCATCCTCTTAGTTAGCAAGTACTAACTTGAGTACTAGCAGTGCTAACTTAAATGCTAGCAGGACTAACTTGAGTGTTAGCAATACTAACTCCATAAGCTGTATTAACTTCATTAGTACTGCTAGGGGATGATACAAAAGTCATATTCTGATAACTTGAGCTTGAGCTTGAGCTTGAGCTTGCAGTTCCTTTAACCTCTTGTTCAACAATCTTGAAATTGTTGTAGAGATCATTAAAGCTCATTGTGTCTAGATCAGGTTTATTCCTCCAGACAAAACATGAGTATTCCATTTAGAAGGCAGACTTTTCAAAAATTTTAAATTGAGATCTTTCATGTTGAAAATATTTCACCAGGTGCAGATGACTTACAATCTTCTTAAGCTATTAAAAATAGGTCAGAGTCTCTATGCTTAAAGCACTAAAGTTCTCATACATTTGCTTCAGGAGAGTCTTTTGAGTCTTCTTTGTGGCTTCATTACCACCAAATCTTGTTTGTATAGCAGCAAACAAAGTCTTAGCATCTTTGTACTGATTAAAGGTCATTAGATGTTCATTAGGAAGTGACATCAGTAACATACTTCTTGCCTTCATATCATTCTTCTTTTAAACCTTTTTCTTAGTTGTTTACAGGACCTGGTATTTTGTGTAGTTGAATGGTACCATCAGACATTTGTTGGTTTGGTTTAGCTGTAGTTTTGAATGAGTTTCCATTTCTCTAAGACTTCCAATAAAGCATTAGTCTTGTACTTAAAAGTATTGCTTAATCTTTAGCCTTCACATATCATATTCACCCTATTTGAGAGTGGTCAACTTTGCTGTAGTAGTGATTTGAGCAGTTTCTAGATCCATTTCTTTCTTATGAGTAAAAAGTTCTTCTTGTTAGTTTCCTTCTAGATCAAAGTTTCAGAACAACAAGCTCTGATACACTTGTTGATTCCCAACTTAACGATCAATCTCTGTGGCTTGTAAAGGTTAAGATACTTTGGATAAAATTCAAAACAACAGATGGTAGGAAACTTTGTAAATACTAAAGAGTATGCGGAATCTACTTTTTAATACTTAGAAGAATGTTAATAAAATAGTAAACTTTAAGAACAATGATATAACTTAAAAGCTCCAATATTATTATCAATAATACGAGTACTCTGTGTAGTACTAGGGTTTACAACCTTGAAGCTATGTATCAAAACTTATATCTCTATTGTACATACAAAACCATAACCTAGGATCTCTTTCTTTTACACTAAGGAGTCCTTATAAGATAATCTACAATCTTCTTATATGTTAAAACTTATACGTATCTTCTCTACTTATATAGAATATATCGGAATATGTCAAATACAATCTCCTTGATAACTTTTATCTCTTTTGACAGTCTGTAATCTGCATGCAGCTGTCTTAAGTCTTCAGTAGTATTAAGTTAGTTACTTGGCTTGTATTTTAACTTTCTTTAGTAGTAGTAAGTACTAAATAGGTTAATACTGGCAGTTTTTAAACTTGAGCAGAAGTTACAGTTACTAAACTCTTGAATTGGCTATAAGTAATTTTAATATCAGTATCTAAGTATGACACATTTATTTCCCAACATAATTAATAGATAATCTTACTGTAATCTTAGATAAGGTGGAAAAACTTCGATATGATAAGGGATAAGTGTTTACTTATTCATGTATGATCAGTTTAATATGTTTCTCCTAACTCGATTGCTTTGTCACACTTGTGATGTATGTGTAAGTATTTTCGAGAAGCATGACGAATTACATGAAAGCCCCGTCTACATGATATCTTGCTAAAGCAACGCACAAGTAAGGTAGTATGAAGACTGTTACAAGGCCCCTAGGGAGATAGACGCACATTAAAATACTTAAAGGGGATCATCTATAGATGGGTAAGGTAGTATGAAGACTATTACCAATGGAATCCTCTCTACACAATCATGTCGCTCTAGGCATCTTGACACAATTAAGTGCTAGTGTTCCAGAGTCTAAACATGCACATACATCTAGAAGAAGCAATATTATTAGGATCTACATATGAATTCACATACAATCATAAGCAAACATTATAAAAATCTAGCCAAGTACGTTAATGATGAGGAAAGAACAATTAATCAAACAACACATAGACATATTGAAAGATTCATGGATAGAAGAACTTCACTGGATCAAAACATGTAGTTTAAGGATGATACAAGAGGGTTAGGGAACCCTAAAATACTCCAAAAGTCTGCTCTAACTCGTCCTAGCCGAATCCCTAAAAGTTCCCTTCAAAGTTCCACACTTTAAAACCTTAAAATATGAGGAGTAATATTTAGGAAATAATCGTGATGCATAGCCAAGGTATCATTGATGCCGTATTCTCGTTGATTTCTTACGGGTTTCTTCAAAAGTTCGGCAACTCTGACGCCGTCTCAAATACTTCTGACGTCGTCTCTTCAATCTTCTGACGGTGTCACCAGAGAATTGCGAAGCAGTCTCTACGACCTGTAAGCATGATCTTCATCAACTTCCGTGTAGAATTGTATTCTTGTCCGTTTCTTCACAAAATGAGTCCAAGTCATGCGTATTTCCTTAAATTTCCATCAAAGTGCTAAAAATACAAAAACAAACGATTAATCACGTATTTTAAGGATAAATACATGATTTAAGGGGTTAAATGACCCTGAAAAGTGTATAAATTACACCTCATCAAGACAATCCCACAATTCATCAGATGAACTTTTATAAATCTTTGATCAAGTCAATGACTTCGTGTGTATGTCCTGACAAGAAAACATAAACATTAGATTTACTACTATTCTTATGAGTATCTTATCAACTCAAGGACTTCATGTACATGTCTTAACAAGAAGACATAACAAGTTAATGACTTACTTTATGTTACAAGTCTTTGAATAATTACTCAAGGACTTCATATTTATGTCCTTACAAGAAGATATAAAAATATTAGCTAAAAAGTTGTTAATGAACGCTCCTACTCTTTGCTTTAAGTAGCAATTTCATGTTAATTGCCATACTTATGCTTATGCTTTTACAAGAAACTATATATTCCATAGTAATAAAGGAAATAAGTTAACGTGATGAAGTAGCTTTACATTATATTATGATATGTGTAAAAGTCCTAGTAGAATGTTAGTTTACCTTGTGGTTAAGAAAAGCCATTACTCATATTATTATGTTTTGTACCATGCACACAATTAAAGATTTTTCTCCCCCAGTTTTGCAAGGCAATATATAATGCTATGTGTGTACAACATAACATGTGGGGACGGTTCCCTTTTTTTGTGTTTGTGTGAATAAATATGAAAAATGTCTCAAATATAACATGAATTAAGTCAAGATCAAATCATACCAACATAGCTAGTGTATGTAGAATGTTGATAGAAATAATGCCTAAAAATGTTATTAATATATTTTGACCCCTCTACGTTTTGATAATCACAAAATATAAAAATGCTCAATGTAAAATTAAACGTAAACAAGTAGTTAGTAGTAAAATTTCATTTCAAAAATTTAATCACTTAAAGGTATGAATAAATAAATGCTTAATGCATTTTATGATCAAAAGAATTTTTATTCAACCTCACATTTTTTATAAAATGTTACAAACATTTTTATATACTTGACAAAAACATTTTTACATTTAAAGAATGGGTTTTTTATCTATTTTTTATTATTTTTACGGGGTTATTTTTTTTTATTATTTCATTATTTATTTTTATATCATTTTTTTTCTCAAAATAAATATTTTGAATTCAAATTTTCTACCTAAAAACGGCTAGAAATGTTCCAGAAAACACCTCCCCTAAAAAAGACAAAAAAAGAGCGTCCAGGCCTGGGCGGCCCCCTTAAATATAAGGGCGGCCCCCTTAGTGATAAGGGGGCCGGCCTAGGAGCTAAGGGGGTCAGCCAATCCAAAAAACGCTCCTAGCTTTGCCTATAAATAGCAGACTGTTCCCAACTGATTTTTTACCTTTTGCACACATTTTCTTTCTGTTCTAAAATCAGTTTATATTCGCTTCTATTCCTTTGATCATTTAATTCTAAGTATTTGTTTCCAAGTGATTCAAGATTAGATCTTCAAGTGCAAGAGAAGAATACTTCCTACCATCAAGTTACGAAGTGTTATAGCTTAGTTTGTGTTATCGTAACATTGTTACGATTGTATCATATCTTGTAAATCATTTGTACATCTTGTGTAATTGTGTGTAATAGTTAGATCGTGGTGATCATAGAGTGTATAGTTAGATCGTGGTGATCATAAAGAGTATAGTTAGATCGTGGTGATCATAGTGAGAATAAATAGATCGGGGTGATCGTGTTAGTGTTTAGGTGAAGTGAAGTGTTGATAGTGCGGTTAGTATTTTAGGCCTCAAAATACAAAGTGTGTGGTACATTAGTTCTAGCTAAGATTAGAACTCGACATTTGGCTTTGTGTTGGAAATTGGTGTAAGCTACTTGTGTACGGTTTTCTCCGCCTAAAGGGAGTTTGTTGACATAGTGAAGAGAACTCTCGAGTTGGGTACTCGGAGAGTGGAGTAGGGCGAAGAGGTGCTTCGTTACCAAACCACTATAAATCCTTGTGTTGTGGTTTGATCTTTCTAACTCTTATCTCTTGTCTTTCATATTTATTTATCTTGATATTATTTATTTACTTAGTTAAATTGTTCATATTGTGTGTACATTGAGATCACATTAAATCGAATCTAAGTTTTTATAAACAAACAATACACTAAATTAAAAAGCGGTAAACTATTCAATCCCCCTTCTAGTTTTCTACAATTGGTATCAGAAGCCACGTCAAACAAGATTTTTAAAATAAATTGTATTTTATAACTTGAATCGATCTATGGAATCGGAAAAATATTTAGAAGGGCAATCTATGCAAAGACCACCACTATTTGAAACTGATAGATTTATTTTTTAGAAAAATAAATTCAAAACTTATGTGAAGTCAAAAGATCTAGATCTTTGGCATGTTATTACCCATGGTGATTCCCCCCCATTTAAAATAATTCTGAAACTAAAAAGGATGAAATTGTACAATTTGTCAAACAAAGTGATGATATTAAAAAGAAACTTGCTAAAAATAATGAAGCTAAAATGGTAATTTATAATGCTTTGCCACGTAAAGAATACGAAAGGATTTTTATGTGCAAAACCGCAAAATAAATTTGGGATACTTTATTAATCACTCACCAAGGTAATAGTCAAGTCAAAGATAATAAAATAGATCTTCTTGTTCAACAATATGAATAATTTATGATTCCGGAAGAGGAATCAATAGATAATGGATTTGCTAGATTTAACACTATTATTACTAGTTTAAAAGCACTTGATGAAGGTTTTTCTAGCAATAACTATGTTAGGAAATTTCTTAGGGCACTTCATCCTAAATGGCGCGTAAAGGTTACGGCTATTGAAGAGTCAAAGGATTTGACATCACTATCATTAGACGAAGTTATTAGAAATTTGAAAGTTTATGAAGTGACAATAAAGAAAGATTCTGAAATGGTCAAAGGCAAAAGAGAACAAAGTAGATCTCTTTCCTTAAAGGCTAAAAAGGAATCTAGTGATGAAGATAGTTCGACCTCTGATAGTGAAGACGAAGAATACGCCATGGCCGTGAAAGACTTCAAGAAATTTTTCAAAAGATAAGGAAGATTTGTAAGACAACCATACAATGAAAGATAGTCTTTCCAAAGGAATAAAGATGACAAGAATGGCAAAAGCGAAAAAAATGCTTTAGATGTGGAGATCCAAATCATCTCATCGGAGAATGCCCAAAACCATCAAGAAACTATAATCAAAGAGCTTTCCTTGGAGGAGCATGAAGTGATAGCGATGAAGAGAAAGAAGAAAATACTAAAGACGAAAATTGTCTTGTAGCTATAGCATCAAATGAGGTACTTTTCGAAACCGAATTTTTTAGTGATGACTTATCGTCGTTAGATGAAAAAGACTTAGATAGTGAGTATAATCGATTATGCAAAGTAGGTTTAAAAGTCATGGCTAAAAATAAAACACTAAAACTAATTAAAAATCGGCTAAAAATGAAGTACTTTAATTGAAAAATAAATTATCTCCATTAGAAAAACGTGAAGAAACTAATGAAGAATGTAAAATGTGTCAAGAACTTAAATATAAAAATGAAAAACTTAAAGAAGAAATCTCTAAGCTTAATCAATTTAACAATAGTACTCACTCACTTAAGAAAATGTTAAGTCTTCAAAAACCATCCGGAGTCAAATCGGCTCTAGGATTTAATTCGACC
>BQNB010101233.1:5401-24519 GCA_026074375.1 Tanacetum coccineum | reverse complement strand
ATAAGCTAAATTTATTGAAAACAGATGAAGAACTATGATAACTAATGATATTTAAGCAAAAACTAAAGAAAAATAAGCACTTATTCATAAGCTACACTAATAAGCTAATATGACTAAAAACTAAGCAGCTTTACCTGAAACTAAGATAATGATAACTCTATTGATTTAAACTAGAAATTAAAGACATAATAAACTGAACATATTTAGCATACTCAAACACTAATAAGCACAGAATAAGCAAATAAATAAACAATGAAAGATGTTAAGCTAAGAAAAGGTAAAAATGATCATACCTTAATCCCAACTCAAACAGGGAAAAAAATGCTCTTTAGAGCTTAAATCAACAAGCTAGCTTAATTATAAGCTCAGAATAAGCCCTATAAGCCCATCCATTTCTGGATTATCTTCCAAATGGTTTATTCAAGACCCTTTTTAGGTAATTTGAGTAATGAGCTTATTAAGTTAAGCATAAGACAAGCTTAGCTTAATAAGAGATAGCTTAGAAGGTAATGATACTTATTTGAGCTTATTAGTAAAATTCAAACATATTTAAGTAAAATTGCTTATAAGTAAAAACAAAAGTAAAAACACAATTATAGATGGAACTGAATTTTATTAATCACTTGAAAACATTACAAGCTTAAAAGGTAAAATTACATTATTTAAAGACAATAAGCAGAAAATAAGATAAAAATTACATAAAAAGCTAAACTAAACTACTCCTACCCTAGATGTCCTCCTCTGTGTGATTTGCACTCTATTTATAAGGATGAGATGAAGCTTCTAGGACTCTGAGACGCTCCCTCCCTTCTAATCTTGAACCTCCAATCACAATCCATCAATTAAGCACCCTTGGATCACTTCCACGTTATTGTAGCCAATAAGATTCTACGGGATTGCTAGCGTGTCATAGTGAGTGTCAGAGTGAATGGGTTTTACCCTGTGTCTGTGTGAAAATATAGAGGGAAAGAAAGAGTGAAAAAGATGTACAGTATTTCTTTTGACCCGTGCTTTGACCCTGTGAGTTATAAATGGGTTTTAGACCAGGATTTGATTTGGGCTTATAAATTAGGCTAGGGGTTAAGTGATATGGATAATGGATTTGGACTAGTTAATTTAATGGACTTTAGATTTTGGCTTAGGTATAGTATAAATCTTTAATGGGCTGACCCGGCCCATTAAAATAGGTACGGGTTGGCCCATTAAATATAAATACGCATTCGGCTTTGTTTTCTCACGCTCTTTCCAATCCCGTGCTTGGTTTTGTCCATTTTGCTTTATTTTTGTCCTTTTGTGCAATATCCGTTACCTACAAGACACAATTCACAATACAAACATATACAATGTATTTTTGTGTATTTATTGGTCATTATTGGTCTTTTTAGCTTTATATTAGGAAATAAAAGATATGTGTTTAAGCACATATCAAAATCCCCCATACTAAATTATTGTCGTGTCCTCACGCAATGTCATAAATACACACTTAGAAAACCAACAATTCCAACCCCCCTAAACTAATCACCTCGAAAAGTAGCTAAGTGCTCATCTAAGGGAATTAAGAAATCACTAGTTTTGAAAAGCTCCCCGTTTTACCATTTTTATGCATTTATTATCATTCATACATATCATAACTCTATGGAACAAGAAATACTAAAAGGATAAATTCATCGTCCTTGGTTTTTCTCCCGCCTAAAACCAAGCTTAAAGACGAAATCATTATTAAATACAAGTTAAGATGCTAACACTACTCATAAATGCTAATTGTGTACGCATAGCTACATTCCGCTCCCTTATTCCTAAATCCTCTAAAGATTTTAGTTTATTTTTGATGACAAATAAATTAAAGTCTTATTCATATAAAGTAAACCCGGTTTAGACTACAATTAGTTTGAAATCATTTCCTAAAGAGACGATATGGTGAGAATAAGGTCCACATTAAGGTTCTAATTACACATGATTTAGGGGTTATCATTTTTATTTCATCCGAAACAACTCAACTATGAGTCCAGAGACGGAGGCTTTATTTAGATAACCCCGGAGTCAAAATTTGGCTTTATTATTATTATTATTGAAACATTATTAAACCTCAGTCCTTTCAACAACTGCCACATCGGTATGCGAGCCAACCATGGTCCAGGAGTCTTATTTCGACCTCGGTGATCCTCGACCTTTTTGAAGGCTGCAACATCGGTTGTGAGCCGGCAAGATGCAGCAAACTTTTATCAAGTCATGTGGTCTTTTAACTACCTAAACAACGGTAGCGGGCCGTCAGGAATCGGTAGCCTATTTCCCTACAACACTGACAAAACCTCGATGTGTACCTTACTTTCACCAGAAGGAATCTCTACGAAGGGATCTAAACTAAGAATCGCAAAAACCACAACAACTTTATTTATTCAACAATTATATAACGTTTATTAAGCTGATGGGAGCAAAAAACCACAATTAACCTCTATAAGCTTTAAAGAGATCCGACTACTCTATGTTTAGCATCTAACTTATATAAAACTCTATCATTTTTCGTTCTTCGAAAATTTAAAATCTTTAATAAAAAGATCCGCGAATAATTAGTCTAATAAAAACAAGCTTTGCATATTTAAAGTCTATCATAGAAACTTGCAAACTCTTGGCTTTTTCGAGCTAGAATTCGCATTTTAAAGCTTCTTGTATAAAAGACTAGCAAAAGCTTAAATTTATATAAGTCAAGGGGCAAGCTAGAGCGCAACATGCTCGATCAAGTCAAAATTTATTCTTAAAAAGACAAAACTACGTATCAAAACATTTATTTTATTTTTGAAAATTTTTTAATTTTGGCATATTTTTGCTATTTTTGGTGGCAAAATGGGGTTACGTAAAGACAAGGCAAATGCAAGTAAGATCAAATCGAAAGATCCCCCAATACTAGAACTACACACTGTCCTCAATGTGAGACTGTCACCCCCATACTAATTTTAAGGCATAATTTAAATATTAAAGGGACTCTACGCAAATCTAAATCCGTTTATTAATTATGCTAATAGATAAACGTTAATCAATAAGATATAGGATATCGAATTCCCATATATAAGCATGCGAAGGATTTAAGATCGAGTGAACGATGGACAAAACCACGAGCACGAGAGTCTTCAAAATCCGGGCAATCTTGGACATAAAACATGAAACACGAGAAAGGAAGAGGCAAGCCTCCTCACGTCACAATTATTAATAATTATTATACTAATATACTACTACTAAGGATAAGCATGAGTTGCCACCCACGAAGCGCTTATTTTTGTTAACCGAGTCTTGAGCCTGACTCGATCCCCCATACGTGAGCTAGTTAAGGAGGATAAAAATGGAGAAATGGAACATCCAAGATAGGAATGTCCTCTCCATAGATCATCATCGGGCTTTCAAAATCATTAATAAGCTGAAAAACGTTAAAGCCCCGATAAGATAAAAGATAAGGGGATTTCTCCTTTTTAAAAATGAGAATTCCAAGATTGAAAACTTTGTCCTCATTTTTGGATGAAAATGGAAGCAAAGTGTCAAACACTGGATAAAGGGTGGGAAGGGTGGTTAAAACATTAGGCACATGAACATAAAGTTCTCTTATCGATTTATCAGAAATATCATCCACCACTTTTGTAGTCAAAACTCCCGTATCGGGCTCAATTTCAAAGTAAACATCATCATCTGGAGGTTTTTCAGGAGGACGAGGAGATGATGACATTATAAAAATCAACGTGAATTAATTCTAACTCAGGGACCCCAAACAAGGGTAGGGAATAATAATCATTGTTAAGTAATTCTGCAAGAAAAAGAACATCCCCCTCCGAATCATAGCGTCAATTCTCAATACACGGGTGGTATCGAGTCATATGGAGCAAGAAAATATATCGATCTTCCTCCATAAGTGAATCACTATCTCGAGGGGAAGGAGTTGGGGAGATAGATTCGATAATAGCATTCAGGAATCTCAAAAATTAAGTTTCTTCCAGAATGTGAGGAAAAATGAATATTATCAAAAATTTTTCAATTAGACGGATAATCTTCTTCCGGATAGATCGTCTTCAACAATTCCCGGTGGATTTGGGATCGATAGAGGAGCGAGTTTAGACACGGTGACTCCTCGTAAGAAAAATTATTGAATTAGCACGATTAAGAAAAGATTGTACTGAATCGGGTATGGTATCTAAGTGATCAATTTCTTTTCGCACGCGTGGAATTGAGGAAGATATCATAAACACTTTTGTAGAGAGAAAAATCATCACCAAGGGGCATGTCCCACTTTCTTTCATTATCGGATAAATCCTCGGACTCACATGGGGTTAGGTTAAGGTCCTTAATACTAGACTTATTTTCTTCGTCCGATTTTGTTTCCTGAATAGTGTTAAGATGCTCTTCCTCCATTATGAGAGAGTCCGTAATCGGTAAGTCGGGTGTGATTGCAACTGACAGAGGAAGTTTAGAAATAATATCTCCCAAAGGAATAGAACTTTCCTCGTCATCATCATAATCATCGTAGTAAATGGGAGGCTTCCAATATTGAGAACTAACTTTAGCTGCCTGCTCTTCCTGCTTTAGTTGATTCGAATTTTCATCAAGAGTTTGTAAATCTTTAGAAAATTAAAGTAGCAATTCTTGCATACTTTCTGGTTTATTTTGCTCTTCTTCCACAGCTTGCTTAATTTTAAGAAATCTCTCCTCAGCTAGCAATAAAGCCATACTCTTTTCTTTATGAGGTATTTGATCATACTTCTTTAAAAAGGCTTGTATAGCTTCCATTAGATTTTCTCAAGCTTTCAACATTTCCGTACTCGTTTCTTGAGGGGGTTGATGAACGACGGAATATTGCGGGGGTTAGAATTAGTCAAAACCAAAAGAATTAGAATTATAGCAAGGGTTAGGTTCATAGTAATTTTGATTCATCGGTTGACACTGAAAAGTCTCATGAGGACCCCCATAGTTTTCACAACAAAGATATTGTTGTGGGTAACTCTGTGAATTTTGTGGGTAAAAATTATCACTAGAATTTTGATTGTAGCATGGTTTCGGCTCATAGAAAAGTGGAACTTGAGGTGGACAATCATAACCATAGTGAGCATCGTTCCCACATAGCTCACAAGAGTACGTCTAGGGTTGTGGATAGTGGTAGGAAAAATTCATAGGATTATTAAAAGAATTTGGATTTGGATCATAAATGTTAAAATTGCATTTCGAACAAAATCCATTATCAAACTTACCTCCACACCACGCACAAAAACACAGTAAACAACAATATAGATCATCATCCATTCGGTTTTTACAATAAAGACAGTGACGATAGTCGAGTGATGCCATAAGAATTAAACGATAGAGGAAAAGAAGATTATTTTTGGATTTTGTGAAAGAGAAAAAATTAATCAAAGAAAAATATTTTTGGTTCTGATAGTTAAAAGTTCACGGTAGCTCTCTAGTAAACGTACAAAGAAGCGGAGGAGCGGGTAAGTGCGAAGCTTTTAAAAACCTTTTCCTTTCGGGTCGAAGTTCGTAGGATCGACCCTCCTTATACCTCTCTTATAGTATGTTAACCAAAGAAGAGCCGAAACGACAATTATCAAACGGTTATTTTCAATATTAAAATAAAAGAAAATAAGAATAGAAGTGTAAAATATTTTTGTATTTTTATATAAAATAAAACGAAAACTTTCACGGGGAAAGGATCTTTAAGGCTCGAATACAAACAATCCCGCAAAAATCGCTACACCTCTCCTCGGCAGCGGCGCCATTTTGATGATCATCTAAATACGTTATCAAACAAATAACCTTCAAATATATATAATATATATAATAAAACACATATACATATACGTAAGCAAAGTATCATACAAATTATTCTTAGGAAAGAATAATAAGTAATCAACACGGGTATCGTTCTCCTCGGTGAGAGGTGAATGAAAATTCATGTTTATGTCGGGAATCGAGCTTGATTATCATAAAAGATTTTGGTTTGGTTTCTAATTCTAATAACGCGAACGGAAAGTAAATTTAAGGCACGCTAATCTAAAAAGGCACAATTAAGTATTAAAACGAAAACAGGAATTTTAAAAACGCGATTAAAACCTAAATTATCAAATTTTAACCTTAAAAATGTAAATTTAATTTCTAACAGTCGTAAATGATAAAAATTAATTTTAAAAAAAGAATTATATTTTTGAGTTTTATTTAATTTTTTATGATTTAAAAACAGATTTTATCTAAATTAAATATTAAAAATAGTAAACTAATTATTAAAAATCTGGAAAAATTATGAAAAAAAATACTTTAACCTATTTAGAATCTATGAAAAATAAAACTAGAAAATAAGCTGAAACAAATAAGCAGTTAGAAAGCAAATAAGCACAAATAAGCTTAAAACTGAAAATGACTATAAATATTTAACGGTGCATGATATTAATTGAAAAAGACCCAAGGGCAGATGGTAGAGGGTGTGTGTGTTAAAGTGTTGGGAGTTAATGGGGAGGTCACAGGTTCGAAACCTATGACTTTCTTTTTAATGAAAACATTTTTTTAATTTTCTTTTTGAAAAAGCTAAACTATAAGTGAAAATAAGCTCATTTAATAAAATGACTTATTACTAAAACTTAATAGATAAGCCAGAAATAAGCTATGGAAAAATGAGAGTTTAAAAGAAATCTAACTTATGACTTATGAGCAAAACTGTATTCGCTTTTTAGAATTAATAAGCTAAAGGAAAAGCAAATAAGCTAAAACAGCCTTGAGGATAAACCTACTAAGCACAAAAGAAAGGAATTAAGTAAAGGAAATAAGCTGGAAAGCACTTAAAGGCTATAAGACAGATAGACACTAAAACAGGCTAAGAAGGCTTTTTTACTACTTTTTTAAGCTAACCTAGGACTAATTAGCATTTAGAATAAGCTAAAAAGCAAAACAAGCTTATGATAGCTTATTCTCTAGACCTAAAAAGCAATAGGGACTAGAAATTAGCAAACAAATTAAGCTAAAAGGCAGTAAAAAAGACTCTAAGACAACAGACCTAAAAATACTATCAAAGGACTTTTTCCTCGTTTTAAGCTAATTTATAAGACTAATAAGCACTTGAGAAAAGCTGAAAGCTTAAAACAGATTGAGCCCTTGGTTAATTAAGCACTAAAGATTAAATAAAAGCAGACATAATAGGCTGATAAGCATCTAAAAGCTATAAGACAGACAATAAGACATAATAAAAAGGCTTAACCACTACTTTTAAGCTAGAATATCAGACCAATAAGCACTTGACTTAAGCTGAAGAGTTAAAATAGATGAAGCCCTATAACCTAATAACTCAAATAATCAAGAATTAAGTATCATAAAAGACTTAACTTATAAGGCAGTTTAGGAAATCTATTTAAATGCAGAATTTAAGACATTTATAAATTAGACTACAAATTATTTATAAAATAATTTACTAAATGTCACCGCCAAGGCGGAAAGCGATAAGGCGGGTAAACAAGACTGGGATATTCACTCACAACACATGGTGTCTACTATAGAGAAATTCTAAAATAAAAACTAAAGTAAAGCAAAAGACACAAACTTAAAGTGTCATAACAATACTCAAAACCTAATGGTGTCTTTATTATTAAGAAAGAGGTCTCGTCAATAAATGACATGCAAAAACATAATCTAAACAATTCATGCAAACGCATTTATTCAAATAGAAATCATAAATAAACTCCAAGCATCCTACGGTATCTTCAAGACACTTCGCTCTATCTTAGCACCATTAAGCTCACCTGAAAATGATGCTTACAACAACAACATAAAGTTGTAGCGAGAATTCATAGGTTTACGACATACAATAATTCAAAAACTTTCATTAGTGCTGTAATTACAAAAACAATTCAAGACAAACAAATAAACAACAAACCGGGACGGAACGTGCCCAATGATCCACAATCATATCAACTACTTATGTGCGCTTCATGGCCTTCATATTAGCTCAGCAGTCTTACCACCGTCACACACTCGTTTTGCAATATTTGGGTTCCCACAAATTACCAAATATATCATATCGCAACACAACGGTGACGGAACATAGCCACGATCCAATACATAACCCTACAGGCATGCTTAAAAACATTTTTAACACCACAACAAACAAAAGCATCTTCTTCACCCCAAAATAACATGAGAAAAGGGGCTAAGAAACTCACCTGTGCTTAGCTTTTTTTCCTAAAAGTATTCCATAAAAAGCTTCACAAACACTAGCACAATCTAAAAACAAAATAAACTCTTGTTCACGCTATCATAGCCAAAAAAGCTTAAGCATATGTAATAATCATATGATGGATGTATAAGGTGTTTAGTTACCCTCATGCATCACCCCGACATTAACCAATTCGTTTACATATTATTTCAAAGTCTTACAATTTACCCGAAAACGCATAATTTTGACCTCACTTTACCATTTTCTAAACCAAACCTACTGAAGATTTATTAAAATTTACAAAAATCACAGGTTAAATACCATGAGTCTACTAAATCCAGGATTTTTCCACTAATTTATTTCCCTTCTTAAGTGCCTCAAATAAAATCAAACTTTTAACTACTCAGTTTCGGATCTGATCGCACACTAAAAAGTTTTGACCTAAAAACCATACTTAGACTCCAAATCAGAAGCTCTCCTTTGGGGGATTTCTAATAGACACATAAACTAAATCGGTGGTAAGGGGTAGCTAGTATTCGAATTTTAATTGTGGGGTTTTTTTTACACCTTGTAATCTGACCTAAATCTGATCCGTATTTACTGTTTTGAAAACTTTTCTTGCAACCAACGTTTGACTGACTTCCCGACCTTAAAAACCTTCGACGCCGATTGTTCTGGAACATTAGACTCTCTGTATCTTACGTCATAGACACCGGGAAACCTTGACAATCTATTACCATCATTGATGATATCTGCCAATAACAAAGCCCTAAATTTTGCCCAATGCTTAATCAAAATTCTATGCAGAATTAAGTCTAACCAATTACAGCCACCATTAGCTTTCTAATTAAACCCACTAATCAGTTCGGGAATATGATTTATACATCATTAATTCTAGTGATTTTACAAAAAACCCTAATTCTTTCAATAATTATAATTGATTACAATGAATTAATGATTAAAACTAACAGGATCTACATTATACTTCCTTAGAGCTTGATTTCTTCACAAAAACAAAAACCCTAATTTTTTTCTCCTCTTTTCTCTTTGTTCGACCGGTTATACAAGGGGGGAGGGTTATGGGATTTTATTTTGTATTTATAAGCCCCCAACTAATTATAGATTAAAGTTAATTTCAGAGTTTGTATCTATTAAAATCTTTTTCTTCTAAAATTTGTTTTTTACTATTCATGTATAAAAAAATATTTTTATTTATTTATTTATTAATTACTTAATTATTTGCTTTACCTTAAGTTTTTATAAAAACCTAAGCTTATTTGAGTATACCTTTTTGCGTAAACGCACTTTACTAAACCTTTAAAAATAATTAACTTTTCATTTTTATTAATCCTAATTCCAAAATAGGAATTTCATTTCTCTATATCCTAAACTACTAAAACCAATATTATTAAAATCACTAACCACAACATTAATATACATATAATTACTTACATAATTAACGCGAAACCTTTTCAATCACCGAAATCATTTCCTTGTCACCAAAGGTGAACGAAATGAATTCTACAAAATCCAACACAAATCCAATCCCAATGAGACGATCACGCTCAATGGATTGATTATCCAATCTTACATATCCCGCACAAACACATATAAACACGTATAAAAACATATAACACATAACCCATACATTGCAATAGATACATAAGTCAACACTAATAGTTTGACTAACCTGCTCAAGTCATGGTTGTCACAGTATCCCAACTTGTAAATCTTGTCCGAGATTTAACTACTAGAGGGCATTACGCACTTCGACTAACAACTGAGGACACTTAGACCTCAATTTGATCCTTGCGTTCCCAGTAGCTCAAGACCACACAAACTTTCACAAACCGAATCCAACTGCTAATGACTTTTCTTACCCCCACAAGGGTGCAATTAGCAACACAACAACCCCAAACGAAAAGAAACATCCACTAATTGAACCTCACTCGTCATCGAGAAAACTCGTCAAAACCTTAGGTTGTGTAACAACGTCATTTACAACCCGGTCTCCCAACTCATCAAACAAGAACTGTCTTGAAACCACGTTATAAGTTGTTACAAAACCTAACGTTTTTAAAGAATCGGCTCGACTTCGAGTTTATTCATAAAATAACTTTAACCAAAATCACAAACACATCTAAGGGCATATTAAGGTCAATAAGAAACCATACGTACCCAACTTCAATTAAAACTCTCAATGATCTCTTGCTCAACGAACAAGTGTGGATACTTAGTTTACCAATCGAATCTTAACTCAATGAACATTAATTACTTCTAATAGTTCTTTAGCAAAACCAAAAATTCGAATTTGACACACTAAACATGTCATGCACACTCCTCAACTCCTTTAGGTAATATCAACCAATAACCATTTCAAAAATCTCAAATGGACCTTCTTACCTTGGTATCAACTTACCATACTTTTCGAAACATCATACACCCTTCAAACTGAATACTCTAAGTAACACTCAATTACCAGCCTCAAGTCTAACAGTTAAACCTTAGACTAGGATAATTCTTGAACCAAACTCGGTTCATTCAATCTTGATGTCGCTAGTTACAACCCATAAAACGGTAACCTACATTCCTTTCCACACAATGCTTCAAGTGAAGCACATCTCATACCCGAAAGATAATCCCCACCTTAGGGAAAAACTCATCTCACGAAAGATAAGTATCCCAACTATCTCTAACATCCACAATACATGTCCTAAGCATAGCTAGAAATGGGGTGACTTAGTCAGTCCATTGACTACACCCAATCGCACTGTATCCACTACTCAAACTTGGTAACTTGACAATAACATCTTTAGTTATCCTTTCTCACTTCTACTCGGATAACTCAGGTTGTAGCAACAATCCTGAAGACCCTTGATACTCAACTTCCACTCTCGAATACGCTAAATACTTGCTACCGCAACTAGCTATATTTTTCTTCATACTCGACCACCAATTTGAAAACCTAAGACCACACTAAGTTGCATCCGCTTCAGGATGGATAGAATACTTTATCGTATACGCCTCTTCAATAGCCAATATGAACCACTCTCCACCTCTTTTCACACTCGTTGGTCCAAGCCACGCAACATCTTATGTTGACACGTTCTTTGCTTTGGACATCTTATTTTACACCACCAACATCCTTTTCTCGATCTTAGCTTGGATCGTCATACGTCAATCCAGAACTCATTCTTGGCTTCACTCTTTTTCCTACTCCACGATTCAACAACCACATTTTCCTTTCCCAGATGGTACTTGGCCTTGAAACCATACTCACTAAATAACTTCATCCATCGACTCTGCCTCATGTTCAATCCTTCCGATTGAAAGTGTGTTTGAAACGTTCATGATCCATATAGATCACTCTCCACGTCTCGTTCACTTAATGCCTAACCTATCACGTTAGTCATATAATCCTTTATAAGATTCTTCAGTTGTCGCGACGTACAAGCATTCACCTTCTCCCTTTTTCCAAACATGCTTCCAAATCCTTACTTCGTGCGTCATATTATACTACGAAATCGTTTGCTCCTTCCGGCAATGCCAAGATCGGCTCATTACCCATTTGATTCCTTCCACATCTAGATAGCTTCCACGTTGTTGGAAAACTTCATGTACATCTTCTCTTCCTTTAGTGTCTCCACGATCATCTTCATGTGCGACTCGTACTCCTCCTTAGACTTCGGGTCGGTTTAAAATATCGTCCGAATATATACGTTAACTAGCTTGTCTATATACGGCCATGCACACCCGGCTCATTAACTCCATGAAAACTGCTAGTGCATTGGTTAACCCAAAAGGTCATCCCCGTGCACCCTCCATTGGTGACATTACATACGAATTTTCTATCTTACTCTACTCAAGATAATCTATGCACATTTCATACTACTCACCTTTCTTCCTACCAAGCAATACAGACGCTTCCCACAACTAAAAGGTACTAAATCAAAAGTAAAACAAAAACTCTCCAATTCCAACTTGGGATTTCGAATAATTCCATTCGCTTCGCTACTATTAGTCGCACCACTCAGAAGATATGACCTACCATCAACTCTAGAATCACGCCATGAGCAAACACCAAACTTCACATGCACCAATTGGTATGGACCCAAAAATCACACAATCCCAAAAGAAGAAATAATCAAATGTAAACATTGACATAACGAACGAACCTCAGACCTAACAAACGCATCAACGATGCTAGAAACGCCCAATGAATAATACCACGTACCACGACCCATTAATTAAAAGATTAAGAACCTTTGTACCAAAACCGATTTTTACCCAAGGAAACATTTCCCTCATAACCTTATACCAGTTATTTTAAAACAATAGAATCACCTTAGTTAGTAATGCCAATAATTTTAAGTGTAAAAATAAATTTAAATAAAATTTTCATAAATTTATTTTAATTATGATTTTATAAAAGAAATCGAAAGATGGTTAAAACAAATGTGTTGCATTTTATTTATATAGTTTATTTTCGAAAGAAGTTTTTAACACCTAAACGTTATGATATCGACTACAACAAAATTACTTTGAAAAAGAATTTATGACTCGCAACAAAAGACATCATGATAGCAAAATAGACTCCCAAAATACCTTAAGGATTCAATACCAAAATGTTAATTTACTTGAAAATGAACACGACAAGAACTCTTGTAAACCAAACAAAACATAAGGACTCATCCATACCAACGGTCTTAGAGCCAAGTCAAAAAGTATCGTCACCTTTTTGACAAAGGAAAACAATCAAAACGCCAAACAGAGAACATAGAACGACAGTTCTATTATTACACCCTAGATTACCAACACGAGCATTGGATATCTCAACGAATAACGAGCTAACGAACCAACTTAAGAATCACGACGACAATACCAACAGGTATTCAATGTATCCGCAAATGATAGATGAAAGGGAACCTTACCATCTACGCAACCCAACCTAATATAATCGCCCAATTGGTTAAGAGAGGAATTCTCTAACCATACAACCATCCTCAACAGAATCTCACATCACATCTACACTACCAACTATCCAGACTTACATCCATACATACATACAAGCAACAATGATCAATGCAGTTAAAGTCACAAGTCCACGTGTGTGTTGCCTTTATAATTATGTTCGCGACCATAATTATAATTGCACCTTTTGCACACGTGTACTTACTTCCAAGACCACACATCTCAATGATAACACACATCTATCACATAGCACTTAATAATAATGCAAATATAACTCAAACATAATAATCCATCTAACGAACCATAAAATCCCAATCGACTACATGAAACATAAGTCACATCGCGACCCAAAATATAAAAGCAATCCTCGATTATAGCAACGCATCGAGGTAGGAAACAAAATAAACTTATGTTGGGCCTCGCTTGGGTTTGACTTTTCTCTCTCAAAAGTCACCCAACTTCGCGGGTCCATTGAGGTAAACAATCTCCCAACGATATCTCCTAAGGGTAGGGGAAGACATGACTAAAAGAATAACAAAGGGGTATATACTATTAGATCCCCATAATGAAAAAGTATATATTTCATATATATAGTAGTAATTCAAAGTAGGAAGAATTTCAAAGCTTTAAAGTAGCGAGAACATACGGTATATACGTACACAAACACCTATGCCCTAAAATGAAACTATATAAGGGACCCTTAAGCTATAGTCTAGGCTCAACCACCTAGTTCTCTATAACCTTGGCTCTTATACCAATCTGTCACACCCCGCCAAGGCGAAAACGCGAGGCATAACATGAATGGATATCATCACAACACATGGTGTCTATATAGAGAATACTAAAATGAAAACTAAAGTAAAGCAAAGACACAAAGTGTCATAACAATACCCAAAACCTAATGGTGTCTTTATTAATGAGAAAGAGGTCTCGTCAATAAATGACATGCAAAACATAAACCAAACAATTCAAACAGAAAGCATAAATAACTCCAAGCATCCTACGGTCTCTTCTAGCCACTTCGTTCTATCTTAGCACCATTAAGCTCACCTGAAAATGATGCTTAAAACGTCAACACAATGGTTGGTGAGAGTCATAGGTTTAAGACACACAATAAAGTTTTAGACATAATTACTGTGATCATTAAAACACAATTGGACAAATATGCAGTTAAACACACAATTAGGAACGGAACGTGTCCCACGATCCAATAGTAACAACTCCAATTGTTCACACAGCCATGGAGCGTACCGCATCACAAACAACTGGGTAGGAACGTTACCCCCGATCCATTACACAATTGGGGTAGAACGTTACCCCCGATCCATATGTCACTTACGCACCTAAAAGTCTACCAGCTGGAACTTATACTTAGGCCTGGACCACACATTAATGGGTAGGCGTACCCCTCCGATCCAACACAATTCACAATAATAGACACAACAAAGCACATAACGTCCAAGCACATTTAAAACATACAATCACAGTAATTTAAAATATTAAACACAAGCATCCGTTCATCCTAATTTAAAAGCAATGTAAAAAAATGGGACTATGAAACTCACCTGAATGCTAGCTTCAAAAGACAAATCAAAACTTCACAAAATCTTACGAACAATCTAAACAGTATAAACACAAAATAAGTTACCATCAATTAGGCATTCATCCCAATATGATGTAACCTTAACTATGATGGATTCCTATGTGATCTATCATAGTCCTATACTTGTTTTATAACCTTATTAAATCTTACATTTACTATTTGCACCTAAACGTTACACTTCACACTTCGGTTTTTACGCAGAATTTACTCTCACTTGCGTGTCCCTTAAACGCACTACCTAAACATTCCCATAATTCAAACCAAAAATCACACATGTTCCCTTATGTGTTTACTAACTACCATGTGATTCTCAAGTGTTAATTACATACACAAGTACTCCTAAGAAAATCAAACTCCAAAACAGTCCCAATTCGGGTCTGATTGTGCACTAAAAAGTTTAGACATACAAATAATACTTAGACTTTGAATTAATTAATTTCCTTTGGTGGATCTTTAATAGACACATAATAATCAACTACTGTAGAAGGAAAGTCTAATTAAAATTTTCAAAAGGTTTTCACTTCACAAAACTTGACCTAAATCTACCTAAAAACTCACCTTGACACGAATATTGTTTAATGATTTTAAATACCTTCCACT
This sequence comes from Tanacetum coccineum, assembly GCA_026074375.1. Classification (NCBI taxonomy): domain Eukaryota; kingdom Viridiplantae; phylum Streptophyta; class Magnoliopsida; order Asterales; family Asteraceae; genus Tanacetum; species Tanacetum coccineum. The sequence goes on along the minus strand of BQNB010101233.1, from coordinate 9,175 downwards.
CCCTTAATTCTTGAACCTATGGGTTTGAAAAGTAACTCTCTGTAAGATAATTTTTAGCTTTTGAAATCATAAAAAGCTATCGGATGATCAAGTATGAACCCTCGTAAAGTTGACCCTTCCAAACTACCAACAATTAACTCTGAATTTTTTACCTAAAAAAACCTAAAACCCTAAATAACACATGGTTAACTTCCATTAACCGTTATAAAAACATTTAAAACATAAAAACCTTAAATTTACAGATCCTACATGAACCCTAATCCATCATAACTAAGTTACTAGAAAAATAAATGAACTATAATTAACAAATCGAATCGTACCTTGAAGCGAAACCCTAAAAATTTCGTCTTCTCTTTTCTTCATCCTTATGGCCGGTCAACTTTAGGTATGGGGAGGGGAGGGATTTTAAATCTTGTATATATAGGCATCTAGGTAGAATCCTAAACTAACTCTAACTAGTTATGTAACACCCCCAAAATGGGTCGCAGCGGAATAAGGATCCGGGGCATGTTACTTCAAGATCAACAGCACAAGATATATATAAGAACGACACAAAAGTCGTTTAGATTGATACATTGGATTTAAATAAAAGTCATATTACAAAAGCTTATAGCTTTACTTGTTCTTTATTTAATATTTACAAAAGACGACATAGATTTCCCCAAAACATGATGCACCTAAGTCTTTAACAGTGCAATCCAAAACACAATCCAATGCATCCTTGGCATCTCGTGCCTAATGACCTCCTGAAAACATTGCTTAAAACGTCAACAAAATTGTTGGTGATTTCATAGGTTTATGTATTTAAATTATGCAGGACCGCAAGATTTTCCCGTGATGTTACAACAGATGCCAACAATCACAAAACCAGATTATTGTTGCACTAAGCTCATGACACCGAAGCTCAACCTATATTTGCTATTTATAGCAGTTATTTGCCCGTACAGATGTTGTAACCCGCAACATCCAAGTCCGACATGGTCAACGTTCGTTCCTAGTGATAGCTAATCACCCAAACGGGGAGGTTAATCCCAATAGATCTATTTATATCATTCCGCGCCACTAATTGTAAATTCACAAAACATCATGCAATTAACAGTTCATGAATAATGGGCTCAGGAGGGTTATCGCAACTTAGGCAAACACATAATCAATATATTACTTTCAACACTTGCGTCCAATTTATAAAACAAGCATGTTTCCACCCCAAATAATATCAAATCAGTAAAACTGTAAAAGTGGGGCTATGAACTCACCTTGTATACAGGTAGTCCAAAATAATCTCAGATAAAACGTCACGCAAGACGATAAATGCAACCTATTTAAATTAAGGCCGTATAAGTACAAAGTACTTTAATTAATAACATTTAATACAATCCTATAGTTGTTACATCGTACTATCGTTCGGGCAAACATAAATCAAAGTCATGACATGACGTACTAGGAGTTTAAGGAGCACCTTAAATCGTAAATCCAACAAATCATCGATACGCCATCAAGAGTCCTCATTATACACTCCCTAGTAAGGATAGCAACTTTGATAACCACTCAATAATCCTATATACATAAATCACCGACTAATCGTTTTAGTAAAATAATATTTATAAAGTGAAAACGTTTATAAATATACTTTTCGTAAAAATGACCTAATTTGGTCGTTTTAAGCCCGTTGCTCGCGTTTCTTACGTCCACGTCTTCGTAAGTTAAGATGAAGTGAACAAAATAAAAACATTTTAAAGTTTTTAAAATCTGCGATGAATAGTAAAATTACTTGATCACAACAGCTCATTTGTCGTTTTTAGCTTTATTGACGTATAACTTAATCTTAAAACTTTTATTCTTTAAATCACGATTTTAGTATTACCTTCTGAGTAACGTTTTTGTTATTAAAAGAGGTATTATATTTTATAAAGTTGGTTCCGCTGATGAATAGTGATTTTTACTGTTCATAGTTTATAAATTTATTTTTATAAACTTTAATTATCGAAAATGTCATAGTTTATTCGTTATAGTTCCGTTTTTAACGATTCTTGCGTGTACGATCTCGTAATCAAAAGTTATATCATATTTTAAATCGTTTTTAACGTATCTTTTTCGTTATAGATCGGTTTTTCGAGTTTCTTATCATTATGGAATCGTCATGAGGCGTATTATAACTTTAAAATATCAAAAGCTACTGCCTAAGATTCGAATTAAAACAGCCCCTATGTATTTAAGTGTATAACTTTATAAAAACTTGTTTTTATGTATTATTAACTTAGTAGTTTACTATAAAATCTCTTAAAAACACATTTGACACTTGTGGTACTTATAATAAAGTCCAATATCATCCCTAGTCCTTATAATTTCATTGTAACAAGTTTAACCCTTTTACTTTCATTACTTTCATTTGTATTTACATTAGATAACTTTAAAACCCTAATTAGTCCTTAAACATGTTTATACTTAAACCATAAGTTAACATACTTTTATATTTACTTTTCCATGATATTTATAACATTAGGACATGAGAATAAGTGTATAAATTGATAAACTCAAATAAAAACCCATTTTACACATTTAAAAGTCATTAGTGGTGATTATGGCTATATTTAACATGTAACACATAAAATCATAAGAAATAAAAGTATAAAGGAATTAAGAAAACCTTAGTAATGATGTAAGAGATGAGATATAAGTTCTAAACCCGTGTTTAGATTCAAAACCAAGCTTTCAAGCTTATAACCCTAGATTAGGTTTCCAAAACCCTAATCTTTACTTTTTCTTCTTAATCCTTGCAAATGATGAATCAATGCTTGCAAACACCTTAGAATACCTTAAGTATGTTGTGTAAAGGGTTGTATAAACTTAGAAAATCAAACTATAGATTTGTTTGTATGGCTTATTTATGCCGTGAGCTTCAAAGAGAGGGAAAGAGAGTTTTTGTTGATTTGGTTAAGTATGTAAGAAAGGAAGGGTGCATGCATGGGTATTTATAGTATAAATATCTTGCTAACCTAACCATGGTTACTTTCTAACCCTAGTTTAGTTTAACAAGTCAAGTTGGTAAAAGGTGTAAGAGTTTTGTTTCTTATCTCTTTATAATATCTAGATATTATGTAAAAGATGTAAACTTGGTCTCATCCTTTAATTTCGGCATATATATATATATATATATATATATATATATATATATATATATATATATATATATATATATATATATATATATATAAGATGTAATTTTTGATTATTTTGAGTATTGGGTATAATCGTGGGTATTCGTTTAGGCGTAGTTAGGTTTTAGAACTTCCGGGTATGCCTAAACGCATTTTATTATGAAACGTAAGCATTTTACGTAGCCGATAAAAATAAGATGAACAAAGTCATTAATTATCCTCATAATAATCATATAACACTTGCTTGATGCAAACATTTAATCGTTTAATGCCCGTTTACATTGTATGATCATTTTCAGTTTACGCGATTTAACTTAACGTTTACGGTTTAAGAGCAAACGCGTAAAACCCTAAAAATAAATTGTGAATTTCATAATGTCATACAATGACCTAAAATACGAGGTGTTATAGTGTAGGAACGGATATTGCAAAAATCTCAAGAAAATGGTCAAAATCGGACAATCACGAACACGGGAACGGAATTGAGTGTACAAGAGCCGGGAGAATGCTATCAAGGTCAACAAAAGTCAACTCATGGTCAACAGTGGTCAACCACAAAAAGACAAAACCCAAAAATACCAAATCAGTCCCTCAAAGAAAACCAAATTGCAAAAAT